>JAECUM010032535.1:0-53190 GCA_016617855.1 Megalonaias nervosa | reverse complement strand
ATTAAAATCAGAATTTCCTTAGTGTATTTGACATAGTCCAGGTTCTAGTTTCTAATAACTAATATTTTATTTTGTAAACATCAGGATCATTCTAGAAGGTTATTTTTCATTAGGTAATAGTTTTGTTTAGAAAATGCTAATTGTGACCTGAGGTTAAGTAGATAGCTGTAACATCTTTTAACTGAGAGGATGTTAAATTCGTGCTTTAAAGATCTAGCACAATCAAGTTGTATTATTTGTTGTGACTAGTAACTTGATTGTAGAAAATATGGTGATTTTTTAATTCTTTTTATTATACACTATTTCCTGCCTGTAAAATGTGCTAGAAAAACTTCAAGACAAAAAGATATTTTAGAAGTTTAGTTTTGCTTATCTATGGGACTTGAACAGAATTTCATGCCACCGACAGTAGACAATATTTGCTTCCAAACTATGTTAGAGTAGCAACAAATAAACAACTTGATATTAGTAAATGAGTTCAGAAGACATATTCCCTATCATAATTAGATGATGAAACTTTAATGCAAATTACTCAAATTCATATTAGTTTCCCCAATGTTTCCATTTGGAAAATCCAAATGTCATGCTGTCTATTTTGCTGCATAGCAGTCTATCAATGGCGGTTCATGAAGTACTTTCCAACAAAATCAACTAAAGTAGACAAATGTAATTTGCATACATTTTGTCATGTAGATAGCATGGATCACTTTGTATTTCAGAATTATTTCGCGTTACTTTCTTCCTATTTTTGTTAACGTTTGAGCTTTCGAAACAAACCTTTCTAAGGAAAAGAGCATTAATACAGTTAACCAAATACCCCATGGGCTAGCTCACTCAGAGGTACTGGAAGGGGGTGAGGGAAGGAGGAGCAGTCGGCGCTTCCTTCCCAAATGAAAGCAAAACAAACAAAAAGTTTTCAAGGGTAAATTTTCTTAACAGTTTCATGGTTAAACGTATGCCCCGAAGACGCATCAAATGCAAGCCACTAATGCCGGAGTTTCAGGCGGCTTTGCCTCTTTGGTCCGCTCCAGGGATTCCATAAAACAGACCTGTTGCCTACTTGTTGAATCATCATACATCTGCTAACCACATTCCTGGATGTGCATCTGCCAATTAAACATAATAGGAGTGCTTTGATACATTTACATAATGCGAGTTTACAGGCTATAATCTGTTTTTGAAACTGTATCTGTTTTAGAACTTATTGGACTAAGTTTTTGTTGGTGAATATAACTTGTTTTTATAACGTTTAATTGTAGATTAATACTTTGATGACAGGAGTGAACAATATGTGTCATAAACATAAATATTTTTAATTTTGCTACTAACGTTTGAACAATTTCAGGAAACCTTAGGAATGTAATGCTGTTAAATAACAACCGCGAAGTAGCATTCCTGCAAATTCACAAAATCAAGATGTCCGAACACAATATAACAAAGCTACTATGATAATGGACAAATGTGGCAGCATCGTCGTTGCAACGTTGAAGTGTTAGCTGCGTATCAACGAGGAGTAAATCTAGACCTTAATACCAAGTATGGAAATTGGATTGGTTAGCTGGTCAGTGAAATGTATATGATGTTTATTCTTATTTGACGGTCATTGGTTACATCAAATTTATTCCACAGAGCTGTAAACGTTAACATTGTATATTGCATTGCAGAGGTACTAAGTCGTATGTTCCAGATCAGTAATACAGTTAAGATAACCATTCCTTTCCTCTCTGCTGTCATTTCGTTCAGGTTAACCAGTTTCTGTAAGTTTCATTTCATGATGAATGTGAGAAACCGATATGAAAAAACTGATATTATCATATGGTCGTGAATGCAAAACGTGCTAACAATCATACCAATGACTCCATTCTATTAATTTGATGAGAAATAAAACCCTACCCTACCATGTCAAAACTATTTTTTTCACATTTCACACTACCTTTTGAAAATAAAACCAAGCACAACCCAGAGTGACTGATGTGCCCCTTCCCCTGTTTTTGTTTGAGTTTGTTTGAGACATAATAAACGGATCCTAGTTTTGTCAAACAAGAACTGCATTAATGTGAACTTGTCTGCATGACTTATCATGCATCGTCCATCGACATGTACGCCTTTTGCTCCGTTTTCAACAAATGTTTAAAGATATTCTGTTATACAAGAGAAGTCCAGTCTTTATTACACTGAGGTTGTAAAGTTCACAACATAAGAGGTATATAAGAAAAAGAACATGCATACATACAGCGTGTGATATCATAACATAATTCTTAACATCGATTCCAAACTCGGAAAACACAATCTAAGAACCTGCAAATATTTTTCAAGAGTCGTATGTTACTCGGATTCATTAATTGAATATATTTATATTGTTAGTCCTGGAAATGTAAAAATGAGGTATAAAGTTTCGTCTTTCATCATGAAAAAAAGAACGCGAAAGGAGCGAGAGACATTCATCACCAGTTTATTGTGAGCGATAGAGTGTACCCTCTCTCTCTTTATAGCAGAAACTAGCCCATCATCTGGTTTCAACAGGAAACATATGCTTTAATTTTCTAAGCATAATTAATCTTTAAGATACTTTTGGTAACGAGCAATATACCTTTCCACACCCCATATTTGTTTTAAAACCTACGATTTAGGATTTTAAATGACTATTGACCTTTTAGATGCAAATCTACAGATTTTGTTAACCATTTAGCTGACAAAAAACTTTGATTTCTCCTTACGTAGCTAAACCCGCATCATTGAATGGGTGTTACTTCTGGTACTTCTGGTATTAATTTCTTGACATAGGAATTAGCCCCAAAATGTTTGTAAAAGAGAGAACACATATGATAAGATATTTGTTCTTCCTTGACCACTAAGAGGAAGGTACTTGAAATAGAGGATCAGCATCATTAAGTATCAGCTAAATGTAACTAATCTTGCCCAATAGTTTATCGTGCGACTTTTAATGTGAATAATTCAGGGGAACTGACCAAGGTAACAGTATAACATATGTTGAGGAGTATATTTTCGACATTCAGTATACTTCTAAGAAAAAAGAGGGTTTTTGTAACTGACTAGATCTTACAAATTCCCAAATTTCGCACGCATATATAAAAATCTGTAAAATGGTCTGGTTGAGCGGATTCAGCAGACAATTAATAGACAAATCTAAATTGTGATTCCGCTTTCTAAGTAAGTGCGGACCTTTATTAGCTTTGGATAATATATTTTTCAGACCATTGAGGAACTTTACTGTCATTAAGTATCAGCTAAATGTAACTAAGATTGTCAAGAAGTTAACAGTTATCGTTAAATATACATAAATAGTATTATGATTGTTATATCCTTTAGTTTATGGTTGGCGTTAGTAATATGTTCATTCCTTGTTTCTTACTTTTAACGTTCTTACCCAATTTCAACCCTCATTTTCCTTTCTCGTAGACACCTTTGATTATTTATTTATTTAGTCACTGAACTAACCAGTTCAACATAATTATAATATCAATTTTACAGCAACTTATATCTTTATTTTTACTTCAAACACAAATGTGCTTATATTACCAATAATTACGTAGGTGTGCTCTAAAATCAGTTTTGATAATTTAAACAATTTTAAACTAATAAATTGTGAATGACACCAAAGCGTTAATTATCCTATCCAGGGAACATATGTTTTGTTTAAAAATAAAGTCTTGATTATGATATAAATATCCTTGTAAGACTCTTTGCGAGTCTTGATCTCTAAAGGAATAAATATATCTTAATATGCTATAATATTTTGCATTGTTATATGACAAGACCAGAAAAATATTCCACTTCATTTGGCTTTGTCCCTCGCTCGGTTTGTATATTGCAACCATACACGTGCTCCAACTAAACATTTCGCTATATTGGTATGACTCATCGGTAATGTAGACTTTTATTTCAGGCGAAATATCGGCCTCACCAACCCAGTTTTGCTAATCTGTGCTAGCCGAAGAGTCATGCATAAGCGGGACACTTTGAATAATGAATATGATTTTGTGATTCAAAGACTACAACCTATTTTCTGGTGAAGAGTTAAGGCTTCTATCATAAAAACATTATGGTTAATTTCGTATTCCAGTCGCGAAAGACAGTTATTTGCATTAAAACCAACTATTTAACAACATGCGTTCTTTCCGTAAATTGTATCTGCCACGTGCATGTGCCTTGTAAAATTTTATGATTTGTATTGGTACATCAGTATAGGAATTAGTGAGTGAATTACGCACCTAAATAAAGTTTTACAATAAAGTCGGTCAGGTGTATGCTTAAGAGCTTTCGGCTTACCTGGCTATGTCTTTTTTTCAATGAACCGAAAATCTACCTGGTTTTACAGACAGGTCTTGAATATTAAATGACGCCCAAACCAAATGAAAACGGATGTGACTCTTATCTCTTCTCAATAAGGAGAGTTTTCTTCAGAGATAGCATTAATTCAAGCACTGAACGACCATGTCACATTGGCACAAAAGGCGATTTAATTTCTTGTTGCGATAAAATAACTACTTGCCCCACCATCCATCAATCCAACCACACTACCCCAATGATAAAAACTGAGACTGTCGAATTTGACATATTGGCACCCTTGAGCTACACTATCAAAGTGCCTGGAATACAGAGAGTACCGCTGGGAAAAGGATTGTTTGTATATTAATTCACATCATATGCCATTCTTTTGGTAGCGAGAAGCTATTGCTTGGTTAGGAAACATCTTGCCAATGACCACTAAAGTCAAATGACTGTTAAATACAGGGCATTTATTTTGGACACTTGCTATATACATATGAGTTGCCTACACTTTTGAATTTTTTTTCAACCACTGAACTGTCTGGTTATTCCCTTCGTGACTTTATTTGCTTTAAGGCACATTATCACATATATTCAGATTTGCAACGGCAAGTATTACACCAAGTTCCAGCTCATTCGTAAAGTTGTAAGAACAATAGATCACAATCCTTTAACCACAAAAAGTTTACAATAAGGATATAGACTTTATTCTAAAAAAGATTTTAAGATCGTTCGATGTTACACAAATAATGAACTTTTGTATCAAGATTATTTATATACATATTAAGATATGATATATCAACAAAAATATAATGGATAGATAGATATATAGATAGATAGATAGATAGATTCACATAAAAAAATACGTCCGTCGAAAGCCAAATTAATGTGCAAAAAGCGTTGGTATCACTGGCATTTGATATACTAAATCAAGTTTGAAGTTCATAGAAAAGGGTGTTTTGCCCGTGAGCAGTGCACGTGCATGTTAAATTGATAACATCATCTGATCCATCTGCTACTGGATTGTAGCATTATACGTAATGTAACTGCTTTCTGTAACTACAACGAACGGAACATTTTCAGTGGTACATAGCGAAAATACATACTTTATACTTTTGAATATGCATTATAACTACCCTTTATTTTATAATTTCCATTCATGCAAACAATAATGTACTTACAAATGTGCACATGCATCCAATGAAACACAGATATTACGTGTATCAGAATGTCATATCCATTAAATCAGTCTTCCGTTTTGCAACCACTTCCTACGACATATGGAAATGGCCATATTCCTCGAATAAAGACATTTTCTCAAGCTCTTGGCGAAGAAATTTTTCTTTCCTTTCCAGACAAACTTTTTTTCTCCTTTAAACGTCTCAGCTCTCCTTCAAGGGACTGCAACATCTGGACGTAATTACGCACCATTCCAAATCGTCACTTCTCTGAACAGCTTAATGAAATACACAATACTTATTACAGTTTTCTGATTTGGTTTTAAAAGAACAATGGCTGATAAAGGGAACTATGTATTAGACATAAAACAAAGGAATGTTCATATTAGTGATTCATTAACCAATTGCGTATATAGGTTATGCTGAGCGGGGTGACAAAAAATAAAACACAGCAACTAGAATTCCCTTATCTTGGAACTAAGACCAAAATAGATTATTTTTCCCACCCATTTGTTCCAATTAAATGAAAATATCTCTGCAGTTTGCAATATAGTTAGTATCTTCAACACACTGAATATTAGTCAGGTACTATTATGGCCTCTCACTTTATATAGAGATCATCAATTTTTGTGCTCTTTTATGAAACTCCGAATAATTATCTAAAGCAAAACTTATATTTTGGAAGTATTCCACCATAAGCGTCTGAAGCAACGTACTATTGTTTGTAAACACCACTCATTAATAGAAATATGCTAATGAAGGCTGTGGGGTGATTGAAAACCTTAAGCAAACATGTTCTACGCGTGAGAAAATATACACATGCAAACATTTGATATATTGGCTGTATTATCATATTTAATCAATGGATGTCATATGAAAATATCAATAAGAAATTGAGATCTTTTATACGGATAACTTCTAACATTCATCAATTCTGATTTGGAAAAACATCTATAGTAGCCAAAGGTGCGATAGAGTACTGGGTACACAGCTTTAATTAAGTGTGTTGTGACTGTGAGTGGATTTCAAATTCATGCTTTCTTTGAGATTTATATCTTCTGTCCAGGAAATATGGCAAATGGTTCTGTTACCTGTGCAATGATACTCTACATGGAACATTGCTTGTGGAATAGCTTGTGGACTTCCTAATGAACCACTGTGATAGACCGGTTCAGTAGTTTTCATTTGCAACTGCACTATTATGTTTAATTCAACTTGGGCAAATTAGGGTTGTTTGAAAAAGTCTGCTGAACGCATGTTTGACTTAACACGTTTCTGGTTGTTGCTTGCTTTGCGGTTGCTCTTGAGATAGTTTGTATAGATTTTAGCTAGTGGTGTATAAAGCTCGTGTTTCTGGTGCTCTACCAAATAGCTCGACTTCGTGTGCATATGTGTGTGTGTCTTTCTCTCTCTCTCTCTCTCTCTCTCTCTCTCTCTCTCTCTCTCTCTCTCTCTCTCTCTCTCTCTCTCTCTCTCTCTCTCTCTCTCTCTTTCTCTCTCTGTTTTGTTTGTTTGTGCTAATAAAGTTAGAGACCTTAATTTGCTTTATGAATGAAGTTCGTTTTGTTATATACCTGATGTTCTTGTTTAATTTTCTAACAACTCCGTCAGGCACCTCAGACAACAATAAGGGTTTCTTCTTTTCAAAAGTAGTTCCTTACACGTGGACACCATGACTGAGACAACCTGACTGAGTTAAGAAAAGTAAAGTTAGCAAATCAGGTAGAGTCCGTTGTCTCACGGATGGAAAGATATGTCATGAATGAGATAGACAAAATAATTTCAGTTGGATGATATACTTGAGCTTGAAGTTATACCAAAGCTCTCGAGGGTCTCTAAAATTATAGCATAAAAAAGCAGATTGAGGCCAAGGGCTATTTCATTTTTATCAGATACGCACCATGTCAAATTATTAGATTCGAGAACAACAAAATGCAACTGAAGGTTTTGGTAGGAAACAAAGAGCCTCACAGCCAGTAAGCCAAGACGGCGAAAACAAAGTGTTATTTCCGCTGGCTAAATGGACTGTCACACAACAGCTACTTTGCAATTTTGGATATAACGCTAGACTAGCGATAGAAGTCACACATTCGTTGATACAGGTCATAGCTGGGCTCCCTCCAACAGCGAGATGAAATTGACAAGGCATAAACATGTCTTCGTTTGCTGGTAATAATAATGGTAATAAATATACGTACATTTCTGCATCTTGAATTTCCTCAAAATATACTTTCTTTGTTCTGCAAATTCGAATGACATGTCCTGCAAAAACTGATACACACCAAAAATGCACATTTCCAACTTAAAGCACATTGTCCTTATTGCACTGAATTGACCAAATGATCTAGTCCATGATAATGAGAAAGATAGAATTGAGTTGGATCAACATAAAAACAAAATCCATCCATTCCAGACCAAATGTAAAATTTGATGCAATGCGCATTCATTCACAATATGTCTGTAAATTTCAATTTTCAGCTGAACCAAAAAGCCAATTCTTTTCGAAACAACTGTCGAGCGAGCGACGGACTTCAAAGGTCGCTGGCCGGTGCTATGTGCGCATCAATATGGTTATTGTGTATTGATGAATCTAATGTTGTGTACTTACTTTTTTATACATCAAAAATTCAAATATTTTGTTTCTTAAAGTGAATTTTGATACTAAAACGTTAGGTAGAATAAGAAAATGACTATGTGATAAAAGAGTTACTTCATTTGTATGGAATATATGAACTCGTAATATGATTCCTTTATTACCAAAGGTCGTCCAGTATTAATCCGACAAACTCTTTCATATATTCCCATACAAATGCAGTAACCTATTAATATCACTTTTAGTATACATTTGTCATTAGTTTAATGAAAACGTTCTGCATTTTGTACTATATAAAGATTCAGCATACAGATTGCATGTACGTATGTATGCATGTATGTATGTATGTATGTATGTCAGCATACAGATTGCATGTACGTATGTATGCATGTATGTATGTACGTATGTATGTATGTATGTATGTATGTATGTATGTATGTATGTGTGTATGTATGTGTGTGTGCAAAGCCAGATCCCTTTTTGTTCTTTTTAGGGATGCAGCAGCTTCAGACAACACTTTACTCTTTACTTACTGACATAGCTGTGCTCTTTAGTGCAGTGCATCGAGTATTTTTTCTTTCCCTTGTCTCCAAGATTATGTGACAAATTATGAGAAGAATTATTAAACTGGATGAAATTCACATTACATATGTCTATTATCATATTCATTGATTACCATCCGTAGCGAATACAAATGATGTTTCTCCTGATTTAATTTTTTTTTGTTAAAGCAAATAATTCAAATTTATTTCAATTTGCATTTTTGCCACTCGTTAAAGTGCTGTACAGTCAGGCTACAATTATATAGCACAAGGGTTTGCCACTCAGAATTGCATATGCCTTGGCGCAACTGTCAAAATCTTCACTCGAAATGAAAACTGCATTCCATGGCGTAATTGCAATTTTCTATAAAGCAAGATTTAAATATGATGTCTTCTTGTAAAGTACACTTCATAAGAACTTCTTCAAGCATATTTGTCCACCAATGGTAGTGTTCTTATAATTTTGATATTGTTATGTATTATATTTGCACTGTGTGTTGACTTTTGTTCTGTATTATATGCTCAGTACATTTAAGATGTAGTGTGTAATTGACCTTTGCCAAAAACTGAGGGAAGAAGTTGATGCTACCTTACTAATGGCTATTTTATAAACAACATCATATATAGCTAGTTCTTATGTTATGATGTTAGATTATATTTTAAAATCATTATTATTTGGACATAAACTTGCTTACCTACATTGAGTTCGGGATGTAGTTTTTTTTAATACAGACTGTACTAGGAGCACGTTGCTTACGAATTTGATGGGAATTACCTTCATCTTGATTCTGTTTTTGTGTATTAGCTTTTTATATTAATGTTGCTAACTTAAGAATGACAGATCCCATATCTTAACATCAGTACTAGTAGAATCAATTTAAGTTGTGTTTCAGCTATTATTGGAGAGGAATTATTTATTTAAATTATCCGCTGGAATTATTCATAATACTCAGTAATATTTTCAGACAAATCCTTATTTCGGGATTATTGTGAATTCATACAATGATATTTCGGATTATATCATACTGAACTATTAAGACTGTTAGCATGTTAACGCTTTCAGGCTGTTGGTATATCATCACTTTCTAGATTAACACATCAGAACTGTTAAGGATGGAGTTCATTTGGAAGAACAATGGAATTTATTCGGAATACTCTATACTTTTGAACTTGTGCTAGAACGTTTAGGACTATTTGGGATTTAGTTTACAATACTGTTATTTCTTTCAAGTTTCCTTTTGTAGTCTCGGAAAATAAATTGTTTCTTGAATTTTACAAAACTGTTTGGTTTTCGCTCTTTTCTGTTACTTAGTTTAAGACCATAGACTTGTAAAACTATTAAATATCAAGTTGTCATTGAAACCGTTGCAAAATCACTATTAAACAGTTCGTCTTTAGCATTGTAGCCCTTACACAGAAATAATTAAAAGAGCATCCAATGGTTGAGCAATATACCTTGATTTGGATCATAAATATCTAAGAGTGCCATCAATGTTGCTTCCATTGATTCTGTGGCCGAGTTGTAAGGACGTTTTCCCATTATGTGCGACACAGACTAAGGCACTTTCCTCATGAAATAGTGCTGGCAAATAGAAGGCTACCTTTGTTGTTATTCTTGACAGATCGTTATGATTTAATAATCCACCTCGACATGAAAAGATACAAGAGACAGCGAAGCAAATGGAAACAGGGGAGCCAATTATTTTTCGGCGACATGACGTCATTTATTCAAGGAAATTAGACTCTACTTTAAAAGAGTAGCTGGTCATCAATGAGTCAAATAATGACTAGAACACAAATGCAGACAGACACATGAAACTTTTACTGTCATTACTAGGAACTGGTGGGGTCAACACCATGTTCATGTTTACAGATTTATGACTCATATGAAAAATGTTTTCGACTAACAGATACTGCATTTGTATTTTAAATCCAATCGTTTTGGTTTAAATATAGTCATCAACAAATGATTTAACTAGACATAGAGGGAGAGTCTGGTACTTTCGTTTCTTAGGTAAACGTCGGCCGTTGGAGCCACAAGTATATTTTATCTCAAATGATTCTTTATTCAGAGAAGAACATTGTTGGATGACTCTCCTAATGAAAACATGCAAATTAAACAAACACGATTAACGGGATGTTGCACAGATCTTTTCGATAAGATGCAGTGCTTATTTTTAAGAATATTTTTTCTGGTAGATATTGTTTTGTGCATGTATGCTCTTCTTTGTGACATTTTTTTTAAAAAATGCGACGTAACCTTTTATTTTGTAAAATCATTTTACTTTTCTGTAGGTTTTAATTGCAGAACTTCTTTGCCACATGCAACATTGTGTTAAGCTGGGTATGCATCAATTTCCTTTGCACTAAACATTTTCCTACTATGCAAGCATTGAGAATTTTCATCACCTTACATTGTAAATTAAGGATAGAAGATTGTACTGTATTGGAAGGTTGGTTTCCGGTATGATATATATTATTTTTATTTGCATGCTTGTGACTATTTTTTTTACCCAAAAAAAAAAAAAAAAAAAAAAACATTTATGTGGTGAACATTTGGTCATATTTCGTTAGCTACTATTTTACTTTGCCGTTTCTCCTTATTTAACATCATTTCATGCAAACATTCGTAGCTAGGTTCCCTTTTCTCTTTTAAGTACCCTTTATCATTTGTTCTCTTAGTAACGTATTTCAGAAGCACTATCATTTGTTAAATTTGACCCATTATTTTTTATTAGCTTTAATCAGATGGGTGAATAAGTCACGAATTTAAATATAAATTGTGGTACTAATATTCTGCATGAAGGTCATAATGCTTTATTGGTATTTATGTTATTGCATTATTGTCTTCTTTGATATTTTGCCAGCGATGTTGCTGTGTCCATATTATTATATATGTCGGATGTCTCAATACAGTAAATAAGTCTAAAATCTCGGCATTATAACGCTTAGGTGAGAGACAGTGAGATTGTATTCGTTGATAATTTGTTGACCGATTCATATATAGCTTGCATTGATATCAAATGTAACTAAGCTTACTGACAATTTTCTCTTTCATATCCGATTTGGCAGCTTAGTGGACAGTATCCTGTCATTGTATCGCACATATCTCCATCGACGCATTTACCACATTTTGAGGTACAATTATCGCCATAGTGTTGGTCTCGACAATCTTAAATTTGTATTAGGAAATGTATTCTATCTCGAGTTTGACAAATATAGCCGCTCATGACCCTGGCATACGTTGTAATTAAATTGCTTTGCATACACCAAAATCCAATAAAAATCTATTGACTCTGCACATAAAAACCATTATTATATTTTTAAAATAATTTCTATTTGGGGTAAATGTGTAAGTGTAGCCTATGCCTTTAAAGAGAGAATTAGATTCACAATATATGATGGCTTATTCACATTTTCTCATTTTCTGCCTAATGAAAACAATTACTGTGCAAAATGGTATTAATTTTCTATGTTACATTCTTCTGATAATCCTTCTAAAACGGACAGATTACAAAATGGTACTGCATTGTTTTTCCTTGATTGGATTAACCATCGTTGCAGACCATAGCATCTGTATTATAAATCTATTTTCCGATCTTGACATAATCTGGTCTTGAATGTACCAATTGTTTATACATGTGAACTATATCATTCTTCTTAGGCTGATATATACAGGTACCTTTGAGTTAAACATCTAGCCTATATCAGCTGTGGCAATTTGACCCTGGCCTCGGAGGTGGCACAAAATGAACAGTCACCCAATCGGTCCATTATGTATAGATTTGCTTTGAAAAGCGATGCCTGTCTCTTTCAAAATCATATCTTTGTCTTTGATGGTAAAACTAAAAGCACCAACTTTAACGGTTTCCTGTGCTTTGTTTTTGGTTTTCGTCTCTTTCATACCATATTGACAAAAATTTCCCTGCCTTTCTGGTGGACAAGAACGACAGCTCCCTGTATATGTGTAACAGTCGCCATCTTTACAGTAGGTACATGACTCGTTACATTGGCCTCCATAATAACCAGGCTTGCATTCTAGTGCAGAGAAATATGACCAATAAAGATGATTATTTGCATTTATAGTGGTTGGAATACTTTAAAGATAAAATGCAAACTAAACTAGAAAATATTTATAATATTTTTATAATTAAGTTTTCGACTGAAGATAGGTTTGCTACAGCAAGCATTTACGGCACAGATATGAATAGAATATTAAAATTTGGTACATCTAGATTGATGACTGGCTTATAATTTTGATACAAACAGATTAAAGCTTATTTTAGCTAGTAATAGTAAACCTTGCAAGCATTATTCCTGTATGAACCTTACAACATACAACGTTACATATATAAGGATTCATTACATATATCACTGAAAATACATAGAAAACGGCATACAAAATGTAGGTAAAACTTTCAAAATTAGCATTCAATATCACATCGCTAATAATGACAACATTTATATTCGTACGATGAAAGATACTTATTTAGGCAAACTCTAGCTAGTACAGGGTCAATGGATAAATAGTTTGAATTTACAAAACATAGTAGTAAAATATATTTGAAACGTTATTTAAATATGTCAAATTTATTTACAGTTTTGTATTAGCACATTGCACAGTCACGGAAGAGATTTCTACGAAAATTATGACCATGTGAAAATAAAAGCTCATATTTTAATTGTTTGCTGTGTTTTGTTTTGTTTTGTTTGTTTTGTTTTATTTTATTATTATTTTTTTCTTCATACCATATACAAGTTCTACATATTCAGTCATCTTTCGTATTAAATACACTGTTAGAAAACTATGATGTTTGAAAGACATTTTTCCGTTCTCTGACAATATTAACTGTTTTGGTACTTATTTTCAGTGCTAGATATCAATGATCTATATGCACAGATCGACTGAATAAAATTCAATCAAAGTGTTGTACGGGTAATTTGTATTAAAAGGAAAACAACTGATGTTCCGCATTATGTTTAGAAGGATGTGTTGAGGGTGGATCGGGCTAGGAAGGGTTGATTGCATATGTTAAGACGCTTTAATTTGTACAATATATATTTCATTATCAGCCAGGATTTGACACGGTCTAAAAAATCTTTAACCTACGTAATGATCTACTGCTACAAGTATTAGTAAGTTAATTAGCGGACATATATAGCTAACTTAATTTGCTTGGTGATCACTTGTTAAGTACCTTATGTACCGTATATGTTAGGACACCATAAATTAATTTTAAAAGTAATTTTTTCTGCACTATGTTCTGGGTCACATAGTTTTATCGAATCGTAAATTGAAGGATATCTTTTAAATCATTTGAAAATTACACGTCGGAAAATGCACTCCAAATGAAATTTTATTTTAAAAAATATAAAACTGTGTACTTGAATTTAAATTCTTTAATCCACTGCAGCAACATTTCATCAACACAACCCTTCTCCTGCACACGTACGAACCATTCTTTCGGTGCATGAATTTTTTTCTCATACCGTGAAAATTGTTAGAGGCAACACATCTCCTGAAGAGGAAACTGCAAGGACTAAAGTCAGATTTTTTCAAATCTGCACCAGTCTAATTCGCACACTTCTGACCCCCATCTTATCGTGAGTCAGTCCAGGAATACGATCAAAGTACACTAAACATTCATCCATGTTAATGATTATATTGTCGGTGAAATCATCTGCTTCTCTTCTGGCCTTCACGAATGTATCACATGATTTTATTTTCTCCAAATCTTCTGGGCGACGCTGGGTCATCGATGTCCATACACGAAGCATTATTTTGTGTCACTTTAAAAATTGTTCCATTGTTTCAGGTTATTTCCCAAATCTCCCTATCTCGGTTGCCTTTGTATATTCAAAACATTTTTAAAAATTGGCACACTTAAAAGAATCCATTGTTGGCTTTTGCGGTCAGCTATCTTTGCGATAAAATAACCTTTGTATTGATATCCTTTTAAGAAACAAAAATCGCCTTCAGAGGATATGAAGTCGGCTTTCGAGGTTGGCTTGCTTTGTAGCAAAATAACCTTTGTCCTTGATATCCTGTAGGTAAATTGAAAGAAGAAGTTTACTTACCACCCGGACTTCTATGTGCTTGGCATCTGTAATAATAATTAATACAAAGGAACATTGATGTCTGCGGGTAAACCGTAATGATATTTTTGTAACCGGTGCTGGCGAAAAAATTGTCACTTGCACTCAAGTAAATGTGCTTTCAAATACTGATTTTTATTTGCATTATTCTTTCATATAGTAGACCTAGCTATAATTCAATCTGTATCATTTTGCACCTAACACCGTATTCATGCGTGAATGGCAGTTGTCTTCAAGATATCGGGTGATTATTTCTCTCTTGTTTGCTATGTTGTCGGCTCTAGTTTTTAGTCGGATAATATATTCAAATCTTTGAGCAGAACCAAACACAATTGGTTTCTCAATGTTCATGTCAATGAACAACGTGGCGTGTGTTATCGGACATAAGCGATACACGCTACAATATGGAAGCCTATGCTACACATACGGATTTCGTTGATATATTTTATTCTTTAATGCTCATGTTGAAAAAAGGAATAAATGATAACAATACAAGGTTAGTTTCTTTCTTTTTATTATCAAATAAGCGTTTTGTTTATCTATTTTATTGCAACGTGCATGGGGGGGGGGAGTTACAAATGCAATACAAATTTATTTCGTTTCTTAAGTCTTGGGACATATGACCTAGGTGAAAAAATGTTCACCATAAGTTCTGGGAAAGGCAACAAATATTATTTTATCGTGTCCCAATATATACGGCAAATACGGTAGCTATCTCTTTTCAAGGCCCATTTTGGACCCTTTCATGTACCATATCACTTTACATATGACGTTATTGCTGTTTCATCGGGTGGGATAAACATCCATCAATTTTACTTGAATATTACACCAGAAGGTTAATAACCAAAATCAATGTGTTATCATGAGCAGTAAATACAGATGTGCAATACATACTGTTGTTTAATGAAACAGATATAAGATTGTTATATTAAAGAAAAACATTTATATAATAGCACACGATACCTATTGGCATCAAATATCACATACATCTTCCACCATGTTGAGAAATTCTCATTGTAATTTTAAAAGTATTCAACAAGAAATCAACCAGAAGGTTTAGCTGTGTTTGCTTAACTGCCAACTATTTTGAGATTGGGGTGGATACAGGTATCATAATTACTTATAAATTATTATTGAATAAAGAAATAACAGCAGGCGATATGTTGAATAATAAGATATAATTGCACATAACAATAATAATCAAACACATATTCTGCATTTTCTTTTTGAAAGGAGGAGGAATAAAAATGAAGGAAACACAGAAAGTGTGGAGACTGTCACTCATTATGATAATTTGAAAGTTGGTAATTATTATTGAATAAAGAAATAACAGCAGGCGATATGTTGAATAATAAGATATAATTGCACATAACAATAATAATCAAACACATATTCTGCATTTTCTTTTTGAAAGGAGGAGGAATAAAAATGAAGGAAACACAGAAAGTGTGGAGACTGTCACTCATTATGATAATTTGAAAGTTGGTAACCAAGGTAAAGTCCGTATTCATTATCACGAACAATAAGTACATATGTGCAATACATAGTATTGTTTAATGAAACAGATATAAGATTGTTATATTAAAGCAAAACATTTAAATAATAGCACACGATGCACACAAAGCATTTTTTAAAATATTGACCATGGAAAAACACCATCGTCGTTTACATGTTTGATTGTAATTGTTGTCACAGTTACATAGCAACCAAATGGTTCTTCGTATGTAGCGATTTCCAAGATGTTCATAACAATATTTATTAGACAGGTATTATCCTATCCCATTAATGACGAACATTATATTATTCAGCGAGCATTAAAATGCACAGACGTTGTCAAACCTTGCTCGCATTAAGTCCAAACGAATATATCAAAGCTGGTGGAAACTCATGACATATAAAATAATTAAATATTGAGTTCCTCACATCTTTATATATTCTTCTGTTTAAAATAGTCCTTCAGTTTTGACTACAGCCTTGGTTCATTCTTTCAGATTGGTTACAACATATATTTAAGAAAAAGCTGGGCCAAACGTTCTCCAATGTAATAACTGATTGTGAATTCAACTAACAGACTACACACATTGTAGTTGGACAATAATATTAAGATATTGTGATCGCAATTTAAGTTATTAAGGTAAAGTGAGCAAAAAAAGTAGAAAAAGGATACTGACCTCCAAAGACTTGTACTTCACAAAGGGTCAGTATTCGGTAGTTTCTCTGAAGATCAATCATTTACGAAACGAGCCATAACAACCTGTTGAGACCTAGTGTTATCACCAAGTCAGAGATGGCATTCTGATGCTGACAGTGCTCAGTAAATGTCTCGTAATCTTGACTTAGTAATATCCGGAAATTTCTTAGCCTCTCGTTCACTGAAGGTATTATGAAATCATATCAGGAGATACGATCGGTTCTAAAGTAACATTATTTCTTTTTCTACTTGAAACGAACCTCTTGCAGACAAGGAACATATTTGTATGGACGTACATTTTGTAACGTTACATTCATTTACGCCACATTAAAAACAGACCATTATCACATTCAGCCTTTATTATATTGTCCATGAGACTTGATATTGTTAAAGTGTTTGTGTGCGCTGAAGTATTATTATTTATTACATAATTTGGAAATATACTATACAAAAGTATGTGTACATGTTTCTTTAATTCTTAAGTATTAAGGGGTCCATGTGACACAATGGTCTAATCCACTCCCCGTAGATGTCTTTGCCTCGGCTGAAGTGGATATTTGAGAAAGCTTGCATGTATCTTTTCATGGGTCGATGGATCTTTCCAGATTTTTTCCCGGGTCCTTTCTCCACCAGATATACCGGCCGCCATGCTCGGCCTATCCTATGCTGAAAAGTGACAATAATCCTCAAAGCCACAAAATAAAGTCTTAAGTCGCTTTGTCTTCTCTGTACAACACAAATGTTTACACAAAATAATGAAAGATAAGCTTCTTCTGATTTTCTGTCTGTAGGTTTGCATGAAATAAGAAGTCGGTGTGAAGTGTCTACATTAGTTTCAGTTAAAAAAGGAACTGGTGTCAAAAAGCACATAAATGCAAGAATAGAAAATGGTAAATTGAATGTAAGCGAGACAATCTTTAGTGTTAAGCGACACCAAGTAAAAGTACTCTTTTAGTAGTAGTTGGTCTCTCTGAGTCCACTTCCACCCGCTCTCGCCTGTACCCCTCCCGCGCCATATTTAGCCCATAAGTGACTGTTGCAGGTTAAGTTTGAAAAATAGACAAATATATTACTTGAATATTGTATTAAATACATGCTAGCATCGGTTTATATAAAAATTTTAAACAGTGTCGAAGCTATTGATTCACAAAGTATACTGATGACATTAATAGAAATTTCAAACTGTGGCAAAAAAGTGGCAAATGACCGGAATATCAAAAATGTTTCAGATAAACTAGGATCGCTGTATCGTTTGAATGATTCACATAGGTTCATTAAAGAGGCCCAAAAAATGTTGTACTCCGAAACAAATTACAAATACATTGGTAAATTGGTTAATCTTGGAGTGACCTCAGAAATAGAACGAAATAAACTTGGGCAGGTTTTTAGGCAAGATAAAACTAAAACGTTTCCGCAGAAAATCGTGCATCAAAGAGTACACACTCAAAAGAAACATAACTCGCCCACTGCGTCTGAAGCGAGTGATCTTTTTGATGAGCTTAGTGACGAAGATGTTCAAGAGCAGGCTGAAAACAAATTCTTTTGGGTCATAAGCATAAGAATGCTAAGAATTCTGGGAGTAGAAATACCACCCAGACCAAGATGTATGCCGCGATACTATAAAGGAGAAGTAGTTGGGCCATTCACCCGAGAAAAGAAGCTTTTGTATCAAGTAATATACAACGTTGCAGAATCGCGGCAGCATGACCACCGAGAAGACTTTGCAGAAGCTATTGCTAAAAACAACGAAGCAAAATATCTTCAGGATATTAACCCGCATTCCATAACATTCAATTTTATTGGATATCAGCGCAAAAACTTGTATACATCCCGAGTTGGTATAATACGCAGTGACGGGTCATTTGAGTTTCTTTGGTCTGGATTCAGGATATATATGATTCTATCAGACTTTCGATATTTCTTCGATGAAGTAAACAACACTGAGGTATTTTATCTGAAAATACCAGTTTTACAACTTCGATTTACAACAACAACAACAACCCAATAAAGCAGAAAACAGATGAAATAATCACCAGGATAGAACCTATTCCAGTTTCTGATCTTGACAAAATACCAAAAATAAAACAAGCCATCTACAGGATTTTTCAATTAGGAAGACACCTCAACCTCCACTTAGTATAAGCATGCATACTGTGCAACAGCTAAAACAGCTCGCGCGGCAGTATGAAATATACACACCAAGTCGTATGAGAAAGGCATACATAATTAAATTATTGAGACCTATATTTGTACTAAATCCAGAGCTATCACCACCACCTGTTACCACTGCAGCAGCAACAGCAAAAACAACAAAAGATAAGATATATGGGACATTTTGCACGTTAGCATATTACCCGAATACCCAGAGGTGCGAGAAAAGTCAGCTTCCTTGCAGTAGTAGACGAGTATGTATAAGACCGTCGTCGTCGTCTCGCCTCTGCTATCGCCACTGAAGCTGCTGGATATGTTCATGCAAAAACACAGCAATCACAGGTACCAGAATTCATAATTCACAACCGTAGAGGCTAATTGGAAAATCACATGGCAATTATTCCACCTACATCCATACCAGTCAAGCCTGGATGTAAAACAGCAACACCGTTGATTCCCAGTGGTGCCGGATAATCCTGAACCGCAGATAGCAGCGCCATCAATGATGAAATTGGCAGAGGCATTAAAATGATTCTAGAAACGTTGGCGAAATATAGCAATACATGATCGGTATGGACTCTCGAAGTTACAGAGGCGCCACAAACAGCGCATGCAATTTGCAGCTGAGAATTTACAAAAATAAAACCAGAATCCCTGTGGTGCATCATAACCTGCGTGGATATGATTGCCACTTAATAATGCAAGCAGTAGTCATGGTATCAAACTCCCCGATAAGTGTGATTACCAACAACATGGAACAATACATGACATTTAGGCTGAGGCAATTGCAGTTTATAAATTCGTACTTGGGTAACTTAGCAAACAATATGACGGTAGAAAATTTCAAAATCAATCGTCGATACAAATTCACACCAGTTGACGAAATAACTTGTGTATCCTTACGTGTACATGAACGACTGGGACAAATTTGTTGAAACTCAGTTGCCACCGATCGAAGCGTTTTACTCATCGGTTTCGTGTGAAGGTCTTTCAGAAGATGATTACGAATATACAAAGAAAGTTTGGTCAGCATTCGAGTGCACAAGCCCTGGGAGACTATCACGATATGATGTGCTTTTCCTTGCAGATGTGTTTGCGTAATTTCCTGATACTGCGATACATGTCAACAAGCTCTTTTCGCTCGTTACTTCTCGTCACCGAGTATGGGTTGGGAGGCATTATTATCCAAAACCAAAATCGAGCTGGAATTGCTCACTGACATAGATCAACATTTGTTTATCGAGCAATCACTTCATGGCGGAATATCCATGTGAAGTCATAGATACGTTCGTGCTGACAATCCGAACATGGACGGATATGACCCCGCTGACCCCAACAGTTACATCACGTATCTAGATACCAATAATTTGCATGGCTGGGTCATGATGTAACCAATTCCGGTTGGTGAATTTCAGTGGATAGATCGTGCGCACAAATGATTTCCAAAATCACGTGCACGATCACAACGTCAACAATGACCTCGGATATTTCTTTGACGTTGACCTGGAATATATTGAGCATTTACATCAGGCACACACCAATTATCCGCTGACCAAAGAGCTGTCGGTGCCCTGTTCATGGTTCTCCCTGTCTCAATCTCAGTGTGCTATCGTCGATGCATCCGTTCGCAATAACATTGAGTGAACCAAACTGGTTCCAAGTCTTCTGACCAAGCACAACTATGTACTGCGCCTGTGAAACCTAAAGTTGTATTTGCAGTAACCAAGATTCATCGAGTACTCGGCTTTTGCCAGCAAGTGTTGACGGCTTTGTACATTCATATGAACACGGACCTACGTACAAAGGTCACTAATTATTTTGAAAAAGGACCCTTTCAAACTCATGAATAATGTTGAGTTTGGAGAAACCGTGGAGAATTTGCGCAAATGAATCCGAGTCGAATTTGTCCGTGATAGTGAGCAAGACAAAAGTCGAAGACTCATGGCTGTCAAGGCCTTGGAATCCAGAAAAATTTTTGATGGTGGACGTATTGCCGTTCATAGTAAAAGGTCAAAACTCAAACTGACAAAACCAGTCTATGTGGGTTCGTCCATGGTAGACTTATGAGTTTTACTATGACAAAATCAAAAGGTTTTATCAGAATCGGGTCAAAATGGTGCACACCAACACTGATTGGTTGTTGATGCATATCAACACCGATAATGTGCAGGCAGACATGGTACAGTTAAGCTTGGTCAATGAATTTTATACCATCTACTATCCGAAAAAACATCCGTTGTTTAGTAACTCAATCAAAAATGTGGTTCGAAAATCAAAGCCTAATGCTCGTTCAATCTAATCGAAAAGTATTTGGGACTGCAACTCAAAATGTACTCGATTGTGGTTGGACCACAGAGCTCTGGAAAAAAAAAAAAAACATTAACAAGGCCAAATGTGTCCCACAAGTAGCCTCTTGATATCAAGAGATTGCTACTCTCCGTTTGGTTATTGTGCTATTGGAAACCATATTACGATTTATACTGGTTAACATGTTACAAATATCCTGGTAATTGCTGAAACGACTTGCAATTAATCCCGCATAAATGCAGGAGGTGACGATGGCATCAATTGGTAACTTATTTGCTCTCATGGAGTTCAATCCGTTCCATACCGGGTCAGTGGTACGACGTTGTGGTCCATCCCCCATCTCTCCAGGTGCATAAAAATGCGAAACAAACTTGTATTCGAACCAACCGCTTAAAATCTTTCTTGGTACTGGTAAATAAATTTGCCACAGTGCTAGTTTGGCCAACTATGCTCTGGCAATCCCATGAGTGACCTTAGAAGCAACCCTGAGTAACTGTTCCAAGGCGACTTCATCTCTTCAATACACACGCTGTCTGTAGCTTATTTTGGATAACGTCCGGTTCTTTGTGTTCATTGTTTATTTGCTTGTTTGTTTATATCAGTATACATTTTGTGTTTAATGACGACCCATCGTGAGATTCGTTCTCCCAGTTTTGGATTAATGGCGTTCAAGTCTTGGATCAGATCCATATCGGCGCATTGACGACCTTGGATATCATTTGATGGTGGTATGCAAGGTCATGTCAGTAACAGGCAGCATCAACGCTGTTGATGGGTGCTTTTTTGATTGTTGCTAGAATCGAGTAGCATATCCAGACGCGTACCATGTCCACGATAATTGTATCCAGGAAGATGCTTTTAACCGGGATATCTACTCCATGGTGTTCCTGGGAACTTTGTTTAATGCAGCCACGATATCACTATTTGTTTGACACAAATGTTTAAGAAATCGCTGCTTGTCCATTACGTGATCGAACTCGAGTTGGACTTGATGTTCTGTTAACGACAAGTGGGTTGAATTCGGATCTGTAAAGTTTTCTCCTCATTGATTTGACTTGAACTTGCAGTCGAGGGCGTAAATATCGAGCCGGTTTGGATGTGGATGCACCAAGTTAACAATCAAAATACAAAAGCATATTTTAACCAAATGTCCAGGAGTGATACCATAGAAAACTATGAGAAGCGACGTTGCAAAGCCGCTCAAGAATAGCAACAATTGACTCAAAATTGATAAAGATATGTTACAGTCGCGACAAAACTGCACGAAAATATCTCACTGTGGGGTTTGAATAAAAACATTTGCCCCGCTGATTAAACCCACACAAAAAAAAAAAAAATGCGAACGTACCGAGGATATTAAATGGACACAAAGACCACAGCGGAAGAAGTGGCAGAGATTACGGGAACCGAAGCAAAACTGGGTCCAATTCATAAGATATTCATGCGTACCCAAGATATCATAAAAGCCATATGAGCAATTGCAGAGGCGATTACGCTTTTGCCAAAGACGATTGAGGAAGTAAAAGAGGACGTTGAATAAATTGGAAAGGCCATGGGAATACTTGCAAAAGGCACCCAGGCACTTAGCGAAAGGCACTTTCCAAATTAATATACGTGCCACCTGACAACAAGTCAGAGTTGTCAACACCGCCTCTATTCTTTGGAGAAAAATCTTCGTCAGGAGATTTTCGAAAATCATATGCGTATGGCTCTTAAGAGACCTCCCAACAGGGAAAAGTCAAAGATAAAAATACCATCAAGGACAAATCCTGCACACATGAAAAGGGAATGGTCTAAAATGGTATTCAGGGTGTTTACGGGAATGCTAAAATGTTCTGGTGCACGGTGGGCTAATTTTGTGCAAACAAGCAATGCATTCTTGGATGGAAGAATTGAATAAGATAAACCGTTATGGAGAGAATGTTTACAAATATGTCAACAACAAATATTTCGACTAATTCCTAAACATACAGAACAATATCAAACATAATAATAAAGAAGAAGAAGGAGTAGAAGAAGAAGAAGAAGATTTGCACCTGCACAAGAACAATGTAGCGATTGGTTAATGAAACACAATGTCCCTCTATTTCGCTTAGAGGAAGATCAGGACGAGTGGATAAACAATCAAGTAAAGGGGAAAATCTAAATTTCCTGGCCAGCAGGTAGTAAAACCAATAAATGGAAACAGTCTAACCAAGCCTGCACCACACCAAACTTGATCGTATAATACCACTCTTCGAAGAGTTAATGAGAAACTTTACGGCGAAAATGCAAAGATATGAACGCACAGAGTAAGAATAAGAATGGCGGAGGTGGATGGATGAACAAGAAATGAAAGGCAGTTACTTTGCTGAACTGTGCGACCCTAACGACCTTACGGATCGATTGTAAATACTTCTTGGATCAGTTCGTGCGGGCAACAATGCCCCCGAATTTGCTAATGAAGCTACATGGAATTGTCAGCGATTGCTTACTAATGATCTTATGGACAGAGATACATATCGTGCACATATGCATGAACGTATTCAAGATATTCATGATATATGCAACACCGATGACTAGTTCTGCAAAGAAATGGGACGGTGATTTGCGTAAAATCTATGCTGCTATGCAACAGGTGGTTGTAAATATAATTTGGTGGTCTTCCCGCAAATAACACATTTGTGTTTTCATCAGATAATGGTGTCACCTGGCATACTGTTGAACTTCCTACATTACCATCGACAGAATAAATGCTGACTGAAGTTAGTAAAATCAGTAACGAGGCGACTCAGTAGGTTTAAAAGGAAATCAATAATGTATAATGAACCAGTTCAAAGATTTATTTAATCCTGCATTTGGCATGGGAGCGCCTGTGTTAGTAGATCGAAGCAACATATTTTTCCAGTATTACTCATATTCAGCTTGAGGCTCCAATCGATTAAAAACAGAATTGCAAGTACAAGACACAGTTGGGTTTTTCCTTTATGTGAGGTATTTTTGAAAGTTGAAGGAAAACTGGTACAAAATGAATGTACCGATTAAACCGCCAAATTCACGGTGGGATCTGCTAACAATGGCATCATGGCGTTGTATAACAGTGCATGATATTCTATCAGTGGAAAGGAAATCGAATCCATTTTGAACAACGTTGATGTGGCCACAATAATTAGTGGACTTGCCAGATACAATGATGACTGCACGAGAACATCTAGTTCAAAATGATGTTTATCAACGATACATTTGATACAGAGGAATCTCAGCAATGTATAAATATTCAACTGAAACTTTGCAGGCAACTCCGATGCCGAAGTACAAGCCGTAGTTGTCGGCGTTAACTATACTTTCAATTCTGGATTTGCTCAGCGCCAAGGACAACCACTGGAGCCTTATAATGATTTTCGTATGCAATTCCCTTCAGTCACATATTTGTGCCTGGCAGAGATGTTCGCTAGGTTATGTTTGGAGCCAGACACACAGTTGTATTAACCCGCAAAAATATCTACGACCATGCAATTCGCCGTGGTGCAGCTGTTGCTATGGTAGAGTTGTATTAGAAACATTAACACTGTGGATGCCTGTGTTATCCCTTTCACTTTCTACAGAATCACCTTTGTTATCATTTATGCAGTCGGGGACCACGTCAATGTTGTCGTTACTTGCACATACCACAGACGCACACCCATCAACTGCTATTGCGGGACGGGTTACTTGACAAATAAGTACCCAACAAGGTCTTACTGTACCAAAACGTTTGTTCCTGGCGTTTCAACTTACAACTGGAGGCAATATCCAAACTCATAGCAAAATCGTATTTGACGTCTTCTAAATGACTAAGGTGTCGTTGCGGTTAAATAGTAATCAAGAACCCTCAGTAGCAGAGAGGGTGAACAAACCATTTTGCTTGAGACATTATTTATGAAAAAATAATCCATCCTACGAAAAGGAAATCTTAAGGTCAGCGACGTTAAACCACAACCTCTAACTAGTTAGATTATCTCGTTACTTTATATCTGACGCGCGTTTTTATTTTTAGGAATTTTTCGTTTACGCGTTGGTCACTCAGTATTGGTCGTTCACCCTCTCTGCTGCTGTAAATTAACCAAAGATTTTATCCAGACCTATACGATATCTAGATCTTGGGTCATGTAAATTTATTGTTATAAATCCGAACGGAACAGCTTGTGCTTTTGAAAAGAAGTTTCTAAATTTAATCATATTCATGTCCCCTGAACACCAAGTATAATAAATGTTTTGTAAAGTATAATTATCTACTCCATTAAACACAATTAAAATATAGCAATTATCTCTGATCACTTTAGGAATTTGCGTGTATTTCTGAGTTAAATAAATAACGTCGCGAAAATATCTGAGCTGGATTGGATTATTTATCCAGCATTACATCATCGTATACTACGAGATCATTGATACATCCATCAAGATCGTCTATGAATGGAGCTTCATCGATATCGGTAATAAAATCAATAGCATCATTATCAGGACACGTCAGCGACTTTGCATTTTCATTAAAATCTTTAAGTACTTCGTAACATCATTGATCATCTACAGATGGTGCTACTAAATATAATTTATCCCACTTGAGCCATCGCATTATCAGATTAAGTAATAATTGCGTTTTACCAGACCCAGATGGGCCAAGTATAATTGCTCTGATAGAATTTGGTAGCGCTGAATGATGCTTAAATGGCTCTTGTTTTCGTGTCGCTGAAACATCAATTATATCCATATAATAATAATATGAATTTATATTGCGTTCGATGTAGAGCGCATACGTCCACCACTGGATTAACGACAATAATAACAAAAAATAACAGGCGCGCACTTACAGGCAGGTGTGTGAAATGTGGTACAAAAAAATATAAATTTATTTCATTCAAGACAGGTGGAGATATCGCTGCTTCGTTAGGTAAATTACCAGGAGCTCCATGGGCAAAGTATCCTGGTGAGAAACAATAACCCGGATATAATTATTGTGGTCCTGGAACTCGTCTCGATATCCGATTCGATAACCAAGACCAACCAAAACCTGGAGAATATCCAATAAATGCAATTGATCAAGCGTGTCACATTCACGATGTCGCGTATAAAAGTAAAGACTTACAACAACGACATCTCGCCGATATGAAATTAATTCATGCCATAAATAATGTAAAAGATAAATCATTTCGAGAAAAATTGGCTGCTTTTCTGCTAAAAGCTGGCATGAAAGGTAAAATAATGTTAGGGGCTGGTAATTAATCAACTGATTATTATCATAATAATGGAATATGTTTATTATAGCCCAAGAGGATACTGGAGAGGTAAAGCAGCGATTAGTAAACTTGCTGAAGCAGCAAAAGTCTCACGTCATGCCGCTGCAGCGTGGTTAGCACGGCAGACAATATGGCAAATCTTTCTACCACCACCTAAAAAAATTCAATATGCACATTTTGTTGTCAGTACCCCTAATGAAGTTCATCAAGCAGATATTTTGTTTTTACCACACGATACCATTAAAATTGGTAGACGTCAATACACATACAGATACGTGTTAACCGTCGTTGAGGTTGCGAGTAGATATAAAGAAGCAGAACCATTATCAACTAAAACAGGGACTGAAGTTGCATCTGCGTTTGAACGCATTTATCAACGAGGACCCTTGCGATGGCCACAATTGCTACAGGTTGATCCTGGCAAAGAATTTCTTGGTGCAGTATCATCGTTGATGAAGCGACATAACGTTAAAATCAGACGAGGACACACAGAAATTCATCGTGATCAGGCAATCGTTGAACGATTTAATCGAACATTTGCTGAGCGGTTATTTGGATACCAATACGCGAGGGAAATATCCGCTGACTTTAAGTCCACGGAGAGATCTCGTGAATGGGTTGCAAGGTTACCGAGTGTGATAGCTGCGTTAAACAACGAAGTGACTCGTGCAACTTCTATGAAACCTTCTAATGCGATCACAAAAAAAATATATACCAATACAACGTAAATCTTCCTCTCAACCAGTACTAGGTAATGTTACCGTAAGATATTTATATGAACCTGGTGAACTTGAAGGAGGTAGAAAAAGAGCAACTGATCCTATCTGGAGTGTGACCACACACAAAATTTCTAGCGTGGTAAGGTCTACAGGTAGACCCGCAATCTACAGATTAGATTCAACTGCTCCTCAGCGTGGATTTGTACGCGAACAATTACAAATAATTCCTGTAGATACACAATTACCACCGCGTTCACTTTTGTAAACTTGCACAGTGTCCAGCGCTTCGACGTCGATTACATTCAAGACAGGTCAACATCACATTTTCGCGTGTGTGACCAAGACTACTATTAATTCTATCAACGGTAAATTGTCTTGGATTATTACTCGAGTACTGCCACAGCATATTACAGTTACAACTTGCACAATGATTATTCTGTTGTGCTTTTAGTTTTATAATAAATTCAGCATCCATATCAAAGTCGCGATTTTTTTGGTCACATTGCTTATAACTCGCTAATTTTTTATTGATATCGACAAAGTTGTCAGGAATTTCTTCGATTATTACGCAATCCATGATAACCCGGCCCAGTTGAGATATTCTTCTGACTCGAGATACTGCAAGGTAAACTAAATTTGACCACTCAATACGATCATCGACAATCCAAATACTTGTATCGGTAATAGTTAATCCCTGTGACGAGTGAATCGTTATAGTGTATCTTAACGTCCACGGCGATTTATCCATACTTAACGCGCTCTCAACAACATCAGCAACAACTAAAACAGTATCATTTAACACTAGATTTTGTATTCCACTACCAGGAATCTCAACATCAATATTCTGTCGTCGAGTATCTGCTGGGTGATAACACAAAGGTACAGGTAGATTTGAAATTTTTTCTTTATGTAACGTAAATAATTGTTGTTGAAGTGTATCGCGAACTATTTTTCTACTTGCAACTATCAAATCAGCAGGTCTCCATAAAATCCAAAAATCATTCATAGATGTTTCTGGAATTACTTTACGCATTATTTCACATTGTATTTTATCTGGATGTAATCTTATTAACTTTTTAAACTCTTTTAGTGATTTATCAATAGCTCTATGGTCATCAGTTATTTCTTCGTAATAATCTACAAATGTTTTCAGCCACTCATGTGGAGACGATCCAGTAAAAGGTGGCGGTTGACCATGATCGCCGCACATTATCACAGCAGTATTTTTTAATAACAGCCAATCAAGAAATATTTTAAATACCTCTAGCGACACCGTGCATATCTCGTCCCAGATAATAATTTTAGGAATGTATTTTTCACCCATCCGTGATGGAGGCCATGCGTCTCCGCACCATCTAAAGAAACTATGATATGTACACGATTTTACTCCTCATTCTTTTATTTCCCTGGCGAGTTTATGTGTCGGTGTCAAAACAATCATATCAGAACAATTACTAAATAATTCAATCGCGCGTGTTGTTTTACCTGAACCACCACACCCATTAAGATAAACGGTTTTATGTCTAGCTACAGGATCATATACAGATGGTGCCGATGACATCCCTGGTATTTGATTATTCTTGTAATATGTTTTCGCAATTTCAACATCGGCAGATTCAGAATAACTAATTATATCCTCATGTTTTATTCTCTATTCGCCCCATGATGCATGATCGTTAATATGCAATTGTTTTAACGAATCCGCATATTGTTTATTTATATAAAATGAATCTGTCGCGACTCTGACTGCATAACGAGGAAATCTGTTTATCATAGATAATAGATTTATCGAAACGTACGCTAGCATCGAAGATCTTAAATGAGTAAACTGCGGTGACTCGCCATCAGTAGAGCTCACAATTGTGCCTAATTTAGTTCCGTCTGATAAATAAGCATTACTTCGACTTATAAATGTGTTTTTCTCCGTTGTATCAGCAATTATAAAATCGAGTTCAGCATCGTCCATGATTAATCTTGTACATGCTCGTTTATGATCGTATTATCCTCCTTGCGTAAATTTACCGAATATTTTTCTGCCGAGATCTTTTGCAAATTTCTCATCACTTTCTCTCCTGCATTCATGTGTACTATTAGTAATTTTTACAATATCATCTTCAGGATTGGGAAAATCTCCTCTAGCATCATTAAATACATCCGGTTCTGGCAACCAAACTCGTTTCTGCACGCGGTATGATATAATTGCTTCACTTACGGATAACGACATTAAAATTCCAGCATCAAGCATATACTTTATTAGTACTACTGGAGCCCAAGGTCGCTCTGAAAAATGTCTTCCAAACCACGCATAAACAATCGGATGGAGATCCTCGTAAAACTCGAACGACTCTATACAGGCGAATCCGGTCAAGTCAAAAGGTAAAGGTCCGTTTATCGCTACTCTGGTCATCTCGTATGTCGGATGTCCAAATCTCTTAAAGTATTCAGAACATTCTCCGTATCCAAGAAAACTTCCAGGATAACATGCTGCCATATCAACTGAGATAACGTCATTATAATCGTATTTAGTATTCCACAATCAACCGTGTCCGTATTCGATACAACTTTTCTGGACATCTTCAAGAAATTCCAATCGTGTCGGCTTCCATGAATTTTTCTCCTAAGCGTAGTGAGCAGCAACTGATGGAACGGTAAAACAGTTATTAAGTAATTGTTCAACCTTAATATCATCAGATTGTATTTACGCCAAAAGCGTTGTGCAAGATTTTTCATTTCTTCGTGGAGAGATTCTGTACGATAAATATCACCATTAGACCGTACAAACTGATCATGATAATCATATTCCGAACTCTGAAACAGCCACACAGATACAGGGTCAATTTTACTGATATTTCTGATAGCATCGAATACACGAACATTATAAAATTTAACCATTCTGTCTCGTGGAAATACAGTTACTGCCACAGTCCATGCATGTGCGTTAAGATCAATAATATCTATCGAAGCTCCTCTTGATTTATATTTTGGTTTGTACAAAATCTCCCCGGTTAACATCTTCACTGTTATTGGGAATTTTAATTTCTTTCCCAGCTCAGCAACGTCGCTGATGGACACTCCGGTATCTTTAACTGTTTCTGCCCAGGTGTTTATTTTTTTGCGTCGTAAATCCGTTAAACCGTTTCCGCGTATCGCGTTTGTGAAGTGTTCTGTAACCCGTTCAGCTACGCAATTTATCCTTGACAATTTCATGGGTTTGAGATCCCTAACGTCAGGTTTATTATTTAACGGATATACTGCGTATACAACTGCAGTCACAGGGTATGTACGTTCGTAATATGGTTTGTCAATACCAGTCAGTATTCCTGGTCTGGAATTTTTACTAAGAACAATATTATTTCCTAACTTATGGACAGAATCACGTTTGTCACGAATAATCCAAGTGTCATCTTCTGTCTTTACAATAAATTTTATTAAAATAAAAAATTTCTGAACAAGGTAGTCAATAATCTCTCTTCCTCGTTTGTCATTCATCACATCAACAGTATTTCCAATTCTGAATGTCGACCACACATGAGCCGCACCATCGTCGCGAAATTCCTTTTCGGCTTCACGGATACGTTTTGTTATATCTTTATTCGTTAAAGCTAGATCTTGCATAGAAAAATTAAATTTGTGTTTCGGTAGTCTGTCAAGATCAAATCTAGCCCCAGAATGTTCAATCGGGGATAATTCCTGCATTATTATAATTAGGACAAATATATATTTAATTGAATTTTAATCTTTTGTATATGATTCAAACAAAGAATCGATGCCATTGGCTTATGATCGGATATACTTCTCCTTGTAATAAAGCATGCGTAAACGAATTCTGCAGCTTTCATATGCAATGCGTTAGACAAGGCAGTTTAGGACCAAAACTGTGTGTGCGGTGTGGTGTTGGAGTCAGAGGAAAAACTCAATTGTGTGCGCAATGTGGTGGAAAAAAATACAGGGAGCTGAAACGATATTACGATAAAAAAAAAATACATATTCTGAATCTCCTATAAAAACCGAGGAAGATTATCTCGCTAGATTTTCAAAATAATAAGTTAATCAAATAATGTTAGTATATAAATGGAGCAAAATGAGTTTGTAAATCATCCAATAATCACCAATTATGGTGCATCTCGTGATGGTGTAATTAGGCACTGTAGATTAAAAAAAACAGTCGGTAATATTGATAATACTGGTTATCTTAGATTTACTGCTGCTGACCAGAAAAAAAAGATATTTATCACATAGGTTCGTGTTCGAGTGTTATTTTGGGGTCATTAAAGATGGATATGTAATTGATCACATCAGTGGTGATAAACTCGATAACTCGCTTGATAACTTACAAATTGTTACACAAAGCCAAAATTGTAAGTCCGGAAATACTGGCAACGGCGTACGATACGCAAGGGCTGTTAAATCCACAAATACAGATGGCGAAGAAATTATATTTAAATCAATTACTTCTGCTGGTAAATCCTTTAACATAGCATCACCTTCAGTAAAACGTGTGGCAGATAATATCACGAAATCTGCTTTTTCAATGAGGTTTGGACGAACAATCATATTCCAGTATGTTAGTCTACCAGAACCTTCTTCAATGACCAGTATCTTTTTGCTTTCATAGTTTGTTTTATGCAGGTGTTTCTTTTTCACGATATAATGTTCTTATGGTATCAGACGATGAAGCGAGACAACTCCGTCAAGGATAACTAGTAAATCTTGCAGTTGTCGTACTTGTTGTACTAATGATATTGTGAGTTTTGGTCAAGAAATCACATTGACTTTTGCACCTTATCAAGTGGCTGAAGAGTCCAACCCCATAAGTATTTGATATATCTTTCAATAGTACACAAAACACATATCACATTCTCTGATTGTCCAAACTTCGACTGCAAAAACATTTCAATGAATTTAGTTATGCATGTAAATCTCAACAGTATTGCAAATAAAAATCGCCTTTATAAATATTTAGTGTTTTTTATTTTGTCGATTTTGTTTGAAAATCTCGTTTTTTGCTGCTTTTTTGTTCGAAAATCTCGTTTTTTACATGAAAAATGACCAAAAAACAAAGAAAATCGGCCAGATTTTGTAGCGCTGGTAGGGTCAAAACCCCAGCGATTCTCTAATTGATTTTGATGATTTTTCAATTTTATAGAAATCTTTGGCTAAAATATCACTATTTTTTGCTAATATGAAGTGACTTTTGATCAAAATTTCTTATTTTTTATCAGTTTTTATTAAGTTATTGTCAAATTTATCAAGAAATCATCAAAATCAATTAGAGAATCGCTGGGGTGTTGACCCTACAATAATTGAGAATTTTCAATAATTTCGTTGTATAAATAATGATGCTATATGTTGCACTATATTCTATGAATCATATAAAATCTCAATAATATTTATATTTTCCATGTTCTTACGAAACGCTTTGCGACCCAGCAGTGAATTGTACATGAGGTTATTTTTAGAAATGAATGGCATTACGTGTTCGTATAGCTTATCGATTATTTTAGTATCCTTGGCAACGTCTGATTAATACAGACTTTTAGCTGTGGGTTTTGTGTAATGCAGTTTCAAGCATTTGGAAACTGAAAATAATTTCTGATTTTATTAAGAAATCCACAATATATTTACAATAAATTCTGATTTTATTAAGAAATTCACAATACGTTTACAATAAATTCTGATTTTATTCTGTATGCTTTAAGTACATTATGCGCTAACTATATAATAACTTTTTTAACATATATACATATTGAAATCCGGTGGCCGATTGCTAACGCGCTGGACTCTCATGCTCAAGGTCCGTGGTTCGAATCTCGTGAACGGCAAATGTCTGCAAGGGCGACATTATGCCAAAAAACTTATTTAATTGGGGCCGAAGGCCGCCCCATTCTACGTTTCAATAGAAATTTACACACTTTCCCACCATGTCAACACATGGTGGGTGTACTTTTGCACTCCCCGGGTTGATTATGTGGGAGAGTGTGCAAGTTTTTATTGAAACGTAGAGAAGGCCCTAAGATAAGTTAGTTAAGTTTATATGTAACTGTGTTGTCCTAGAGTTAAAGTTCTTAGAATTAAGTTTATATGTAACTGTGTTGTCCTAGAGTTAACGTTCTTAGAATTAAGTTTATATGTAACTGTGCCGTCCACAACAAAACCTTGTATATAATTGCTATAAATATGTTTGTTACTGTAAATACGTTACTGTAAATATGCTTGATTGGGGGGGGGGTTTACATAAAATCGCAATGCCTAGACAGCCCTCTGAATTTCTAATATTTCGTTTCGATTAGGAATTCGCTGGGGGGGGTCTATGCGAATGCGTCCATAAGATAAGTTTATATAAACCTCTGAACTTGCTAGGATGACAACCTAGGGGTTTCACATGTGGTTGTATAAAACTGTGCTGTAAATATGCTTGCTGTAAATACGCTACTGTAATTAAGATTCTGTGTTTTGTCCTTAATTAAGATATAATCATCTTCATGTGTATATAATCATAATCATGTGTATATAATGATCTTCACATGTATATAATAATATGTGTATAATAATATGTATATAATCATAATAATATGTATATAATCATAATCATGTGTATATAATCATATGTATATAATCATCTTCATATGTATATAATCATCTTGAAACAGTCCTTAGGGACTATTATTTTTATTTTATTCTGATTTTATTTTTACATTAAACAAATATTTATAATATAAAGAATTCCGAAAACATTAATGTTATTATTTCTGCGATTAAAAAATTACAGCATAACGGTGTAAATATATCTGATAATCTTAATCCTGAAAAAATTCTATGTGATTTTGAATCATTACAACAACGCAAATTGGAGAACAGATACACTTTACCATCTGATTATAAATTCATGAAATTTATCCAGCAGGCAATGTTACAGTCGCTGGCAACATTTACAGATATTCAGGTAAAGCTGTTTGTACCTCTCTCGCAAGCTATTGACAAAATTAAGTTAGAATTATCTCATGAATACGAACAGAAAAAGATTATAAACTTTCGTATAAGACAGTTAAGAGAGCATTGTGAAAATAAAAGTGAAAATGAAAGTGAAAATGAAAGCGATAATGAAAGTGAAGGTGGAGTTAATGTGATAATGGCTAAACAAAATCCCTGGCAAAATTGACAGTTTATTTACTTATGATAATTATGATTTAACCCAGTAAAAAAAATTTATTCTGATCCGAGTTAGATTCGGATATTTGTTTTTTTGTTTTACGATTACGCACTGTGATAAAATGCTCTATGATCTCACATACAGATTTATACTTAAAGTTTCATTCTGCAAATCCAAAATACGTCCTATTTGATCTGTAAGTTTAAAATGTATCCTTGATAATAACGGATTATGTACACGTAGATAAACGGGGTTTATTGTTTCTAATACAATTAACCACCCGGGTGGTGCTTGAGGGCTAAATGAATGTAATATATACCCTTGCTGGGCTTGGCTAGACTTTGAAAGATCTACTTGATAGCTGCCATCAATTACATCACATACTAGATTGACTGCGATCGTTGATGTTATATTGACAATACCAGGCGAGATATGAAGGCCTCCACCGTATGGATCATTATTATGTTTAAGAATAACCGGTGGTGGGGCTATTTTTATCCACGCTGCAAGTATTTTAGGGAAATATTCATCAATGACATCGTTGAGTTGTTTTTTATTTCAGCGTTATTTAAATCTGGTATTATAAATGTTTGTAAATCTTTTTCTGTTATTTTGTAATGATCAAGAAATAATTGCTTAAGTTTTGGAGATGTGTAAATATTTTCATCGACTTTAGTAGCAACGTTTATAATACTTCGATTAGATATATATAAATCAAATAAGATCCCATGTAAATGTTTTATTGTTTAGATTATCTGATTTTTTACACCATCGTCATAATGTTGTGATAATGAAATAAATAAACTTCTTAAATCATTAAGTTTTTTTTATCGTATTCAGGCTTAAGAAGATCTAAAAAAATTTAAAAAATTCTTCATCAACAATATCTCTAGTAGTCCGCGTCCTGGCGTCTACGATGACAATAAATGCTGATCTAGTTATCTTGGGAATCCTTTTACCGTCGAAATCAGTAATGTAATGTTATCGTTTCTTGGATCAAATTCAAATTTTATATAATACCATACATTTTTATTTCGATATTCTGGATCTTTAATGAATCTTTTTTCGCTTGTTTTAAATTCATTTTTGGTTGGTTCTGGAATTCCATTTGACCTTTGGTCTGGAGGAACATCAGGACATCCTAACACAGATCTGATGGAGCTTTGATAAATATCTACAACATAATCAGGAGAACTTATTTCAATCGCAGCTGATAATGTTGGTTCGTAAACAGTAATTGCTATTTTGGATTATTTTCCTGTGATAGATTTAATTCTGCGTTGGAACTCATCACTAATCTGTTCTATTTGATAACTGTCCGTTGAAATTCCAAGAACTTGCCAATCTGGAGTTCCATCAGGTTTATTCTTATTCGCAAATACCAGTGAATTATTTGCTGGTAGACCACCAAACGATTTTGACCTGATATTTGGCCAGCTGTGATAAACTCTTAATTGTGCTAGCGCTATTTCACTTGCTGGAATTGCAGTTGGAAAGTTAACGCTAAATTCAGGATTGGTCGAACTTAATGATATCATAGTAGTTTTTGACGGCGTTGTATTAGTGACGATCTATTGTAATAGTTCTAACGTCGACATTATTTAAAATACTCCGTTATTTAATAGAACGCAATCTCGGGAATTCAACCTTCATTCTTATCACAGGTTACTTTATCACTAAATGCTTCATCGTAGGTTTTCATTATCGTTGCGAACTCCTCATCAGATATTTTACCATCGCTGAGATACGCAGAAAGATACGATGATAGTTTAGAATAAGATGTTGTTGCTGTGTGTAGTTTTGTTATATACTTGTGTAATTTATCATTTGCGCATGTAGTTATTTTCTTAGCGATAATACTGAGAATGCCTGCGCATGTTGTTGCCGTTGAAACGACAATTGTTGCAACTGCAGGTGCTGTCATTGTTATTGTTGATAATAATAATCCGGTTCCAGCAACAACAGCAGAAACTGAGTAAACAATTATATCAATAACAACCATACGCCTGCGATATTTTTTTACTTTTACTGTATAATCATCGATGATATTTTTTAGTTTGGTTTGACACTCACATACTTGATTGTATCTGTGACGTTGAAAGTCGATAAGTGAATCCGTCACTTGATTCATTATACAATGACAACGTCATTTAATTAAGTAATTAAACAGTTTCAGCTACGAATTCTAGACACCACCAGTAACGTCTCGGGGGCATTTCCGTTGATGTTAACGTAAACGTTTATTTGATGTCCTTGGTTAGCATCACCAGCAGAGGATTATGATATACATTCGGTGATGATGAAGTGGCCGCAGTAATTTCCAAACCGTACATGGATAGCCAGTATAACCCAGTTACTTCTGCTGTGTGTTCGAGAGTGTTATCGCGCGGTGTCCACGTTGATGATCCTGATGCCACTGTGTACACGACATTTTTAATTTGTCCGTGTGAAATTTTAATCAGATTAGTTTTTTGAACATTATTATGTATTCCGTTAATAATGTCGTTGAGTTTCATGTTAATGTCGGAGAGTTTGATATCAACATTTGGTGGATCACCAAAAAATTCATGTACAGATTTGTTTATGTTTCTACGAAAATTTAAAAACGTTTGTACATGTCTAATAAAATTAGTATTGATTGTACTCATTTCATTATTGATTGTAGCTAAGAAAGTTGTCATAGGAATTTCCTTATGGTCTACATATTTCTCCGTTGCAGCGTCGAAATCTGATTCTGGTGTTCTACGATTATTAATACCATTATTATTCATGCTGAGAAATGCACACATTATACCACCGTTGACTAATACGTACTTAGATTCTTGATCATCGACGTATTTTTGTGTTGATGCATCTGTATCTGCGGCTGGGTTTCCAAGGTCTATAATTTTATTTCGATTCATAATAATGTTATCGGTGAATGAATCACCAGCTCGCTTGATAAAATCGTTAACTGACTTACCAGAATCTTGTATTTTACCTTGATCAGAAAAAATAACGATATTATTAATAACTGCGGTGGGAATTCGTATAAGAACATCTAACAGTTGTATATTACTCGTTTTTAATCGCCCTTGTTTATCCTGAAAAACAACGACTTCATTTTGATCCACACTTGTGATATTTAATAAATCATCGATTTCATTTCTGAGCTGATCAAGAGTTGCATATTTGGATAAATCGACTTGCTGCTGAGATTTGCGAGAAGATCTTCCATAAATATCTACCATTATATTTACTGATATCTGTTTAAGTGTGACAACGTGGTATATTCATGCACGACTTTATGAGGTGGTGTTGTTGATTTTGATACAGCATCAAGTACAGCGAGTATTTCTCGACCGCATATCGGGGGATCAGTTAATTTTTGTGTTGGTAATGTTGAATACCAGATTTTAGAACGCATCGAATTTTTACTTTGCATAGCAGTATTTACATATTTTAAAAATTCCTTTGGTGGTGCCAACCCATACGAATCAAAATAAATAACTCCACGTGGATCAATTGCATACGCCACCCAATGGGTGCCTGGGCCAGAGTTTTTATCGAGATTAATAATACCAGTTTCTTGTCGCATTGCAACGGTAGGTAACTGATCACGCATAAAAACTTCTCTAAAGTTTTTTTATATTCAGTTGCTTAGCGGCATTAAGTAAATCAAAATTAGACATAGGAAAAATCATCGAATTCGATGACGAAGTTATCGGGGTAGTCTTAGACCTTTTCCGTACCATGAATATGGGGTCCCTGGTAATCTTAGACCGCGACCGTATACTGGGTCTTGTAATCTTAGACGGCCCGGCTGTGGAACGTTTGGTGCTCTTAGAAGTCTTCCGCGTTGTTTTGCCCGTGATCTTTTTTTTTACATTTTCTGCGTGCATAATTCCTTGACCCGTTGCTTTCTTTAACGCCATTCCAGCAGCGGTTCCAACAGCGCCTAATGCAGCTGCTTGTGCAACAGCTGGGGCTGCAGCGGCTATTAATGCTGGTATTGCTGCGAGAAGTGGAAATATGCCACCCGTTTTAACGATGTCTTTAAGGACACTCGCAGAAAGATTGAGTTTTATACCCTTATTTAATTTTTTTGCTTCATTGAAATGCTTATGCTGGCGTTCGGATAATGATAGCTTATTCGGACCACTCGCGATTTGTTCTCGCTTTAGTGATATTTTTGCCGCACAATTATTTTTTGATGATGATTGTAGCTTTTTAATCTGACCAGGAGTCAGACTGACATTAACTAGATGTGACATTTATAATTATTATGAGCGATCTAATTACATGTTTTCTATTGGGGCATCAATAACTCTCATTCGTCCACCAACACCTTCAAGTAACATCGATTTATCACTAAGTATAACAGCGACAGCTCTGTAATCAGCAATAACTCCTCGGTTTACGCGAGCTCGAAAATATATGTCAACGACTGATTGTCTAGTTAAATCTAAATGTTTCAGCGAAAAGTAATATATTGGATACAGTGTTGTAAAATCACTCTGAGATATCTGTAAACCAGAATCAATATTCTGATCACGCCCCATGAATGTCATTAATCGATCATATGCACGTGCTACATGATTTAACTCAAAATTTAGCAACACTTCTTCAGAAGGTTCTTGATGTCCGTTTATCCTTAAAGAAACCTCAGAAACACCGAGTTTATCTAATATTATCATGCTTCGATTTTGTGAGTTTACCCGTGCAGCATCTTGTAATGCAATAAATATATGTCGCGGTGCAGAAACACCTTGTTTTAATGCTATTTGCCAAGTAAATAAACCATTAATGTTACTCTGGATAGAATCTGTGGTCATTGTCAACCATGATAACATCGATTTACCACCTTGGCTCATAAAAGAAAGTAAATGTTCTTCTTCAAGTATTGTTGGAGTCATTACTGGCATCCACAGAGAAAGTTTTGTAAGAATTACTTTACCAGCAGCAACGGCAGCATCACGCCATATTGCATCATCGTCGGTACCTTTTCGTACGTGTACCACAGTGTGTTTAGCGCCAAATATAACCTTCCTAACATTTCTGCAGAATCCAAATATATGTGACAGTGGAATCGCACATGAAAATCTTTCATCATCGCCAAGCATTGCTCGACGCGACGCGAATCCTAGGTTAAAATTTTCATTCATCGATGCGATTTCAGTTCCAGCTGCATTTAATGTTACATTTCTACTTTCTGGATGATCAGTTATATCTTTTGCAGACATCATTGATGGACCAGCTGATCTTGAGTAATCATCGCTGTATCTTGCAAGACCAAGTATCGTCGTGGCAACGTCGACATTTTCATGACAGATCTCAATCTCTCGTGAATCAATAATATATGCTGCACTTTTAAATAACGCCATAATACCATTATTGACAAAACCAACTCGATCACCAATTCCATAATCTGTATTATCTGCCTTTAAAAGTCTACCTTCGACTTCGATAAATGCTTCAGCGGGTAAGAAATATCTGCTTGTATCTTGAACTTGTATCTCAATTCTTCCACGCTCGTCAGGTACACGTGCGTCATAAGAATAATACTGATGATCGCGCACAGATTCATCTTTTAAAACTGGTGCATCCATGTCAAACGCGGGATCAGATATACGCTTGAACATCTTTATTATTATCGTCTTCGTCTAACACGAAGACCGCTTCCTGCTATCAGACTAGCGGTTATATTTTTTTCGTTTTCTAACCCAACATCAGTGTTGGTAGCCAACTCTGCTAGTTTCTGATTAGCAGCTTGATTTATTATTTTACTGACATTTGCGGGCATCACTTCAGTGCTGGGTAATTTTACTGGCTGAGGTTTTCGTCGTATTAATCGCGCTAGTCTATCCTTGATTGCTGAGAATGCTTTGCTAGCAACATCACCAACAGCGCCAATACCTTTTTCACGAACAACATCAATAGCTTTCATTCCTAGTTGCTCTCCAAGCAGTATTGCTTTTGGGGCTATCCTTCTAAATAGACCTTGAACAACATCACCTAGTCCATCTCCGTAGGTCGTTTTGTATACCGGTAATCGTGAATTTATTACCCTGACCATGGTTGGTCTATGAGTATTGTGTATGATCATATTATTATTAAGTGATTTTATCACTAATTGCATCTAATTACATACTTAATCACTATGATAATCATCGGCGATTTCATTAATGAGGGACCGATACACATTAATATCCATAACACCACCTGTAAATAATCGTTTACAAATATCAGCTGCTTCATTAATGATTTCTGGGGAATTATTGCCAGCTCGTTTTCCTCCAATGAGAATTTCTAGTTGATTAACATCAGCGAGGACGTTATTGGGACAAGTAATAAGGCCACTTCCTAAACCACTTCCAGTTGCGCCAGGGTCTTGATATTCTTCCTCTGTTGTTCTAACTGGTTGTCGTTGTCGTAGTGATTAAAATCGTTTCATCATTTCTTGAAATTCTTGTTCTCGTTGTTGTTCTCGTTGTTGTGGTGATAGTAATTCAGATTGTTGTGGTAGTGGTGGTAGTAATCGTGGTGATTGTTGTGGTGATGGTAGTGGTGGTAGTAATTGTGGAAATTGTTGAGCTTGTTCTGCAAGTGTTTTTACTGGTTTCTGTAATTCAAATTGTTTAGCTCTTTCTTTCATATGTTTATGTACAGCCTCATCAAATTCATTAAAATTAACAATATCTTCATTAGATCTAATTTCTGGAATACCAGTAAGGATGCGATATACATCCTTGATCCAATTGGTAGAGCTTAGAGATTTAACATGTTCTGGTTTTACATAATTTTGTCTTTCATAATATCCATACGCGGCAATATCAAGTAATTGCTGTGGGTCCTTGATAGCAGCAATACCTTCAGGTGTAAATTTATCCATTATCTTAATTCTGGTTCTTGGTGGTTTAGGTTGTGGTTGTGGTTGTGGTTGAGCTGCTTGAATTCGAGCAGCAATATCAACAGGTAATGTTTCAAGAGCTCTTTGTGTTGCCTCAGTTGCTGTAACAATTTTATTTGTTGGTTCGACAATCGGTTTAAATAATTGTTCTGCACCTTCTGCAAATTCCACCTGAGACTCCTGACGAGCTTGTAGTTGTTGTTTAACTAAATCACGGACGGGTAAGTATTTTTTGATTGCATCTAGTCGCTCTCGAGCTAATCTAGCTGAGTGTGGTTCTCCAATTATTATTGATAATATTTATAATGGCTGTTTAATTTACAGCAGCAGAGAGGGTGAACGACCAATACTGAGTGACCAACACGTAAACGAAAAATTCCTAAAAATAAAAACGCGCGTCAGAGATAAAGTAACGAGATAATCTAACTAGTTAGAGGTTGTGGTTTAACGTCGCTGACCTTAAGATTTCCTTTTCGTAGGAAGGATTATTTTTTCATAAATAATGTCTCAAGCAAAATGGTCTGTTCACCCTCTCTGCTGCTCCCTCTAAACAAATTCGGCTAAACTTTGAAACCAATCATACTGCACGTTTATATCACATTCTGTGGTCGTATATGAACCGATATCGAAAAGGAAGATTTCCTAACATCACTTCATGAGACTGTACCCATTTTATTACTTTCCACTGGAACCTTTCGGGTTGTTCAGACACTCGTTGACATGTATTTTCATGCAAGCGTAGGTGCAGCTGGTGCTAATTACAGATGCTACGCAGGGATATTTTCTCGCAAAACACTGTTGTTGTAGGGTGCTGGTGGAATGAGAGTGATCGAGGCACCTGCAGAAAATTCATTATTCAGTCTGTCACCTATCTTTTTAATTTTATGTCCTGTCACGAAGTGAAGGGCTGTCTTTCTGAGAAACAACTTGCGAAAATAAAACTCGCAATCAAAAACAATTTTTGGCCACATTGAGACGTTCTCTAGCAAAATCAGCTGGAAATGTTCCCGTGTGATTGACCCAAACACAGCTTGATCAGCTTAATGTGGTCCAACATAATAACACCTCAGTAACATCCAAATTGTCCAAGTCAGAGGTGACAAAACTACAAAAAACTGGCGGAATATTTCCATTCCAAGTAGCGTGTCCAGCATCGTTGACAACAGGGCTCCATATGTTGCAAAAGCTGCGGCGTTAGTGGATGTTCTAACTTCATCAGGAATGGTGTTGAAAAAGGCGGTTGTTGGCCGTGTAGAAAAGGAAAATTGACTTCGATTGCCTCCCAAAAGTCTTCTAATTCCTAAAGGGTAGAGGTCTTCAATTGGCAAAAATCAATCAGACAATTGTATGGTGTTTTGTGTTAGATGAAATTGCATCAATGGTACCACATACACGAGAAATTGGCACCGTCAGTCTGGATTCAGCAATAGGACCTGACACACACTTGGTCGCATACGTGGTGACACCTCAACATAGCTTATATTTTGACTCGTATGGGCTTCCACCACCTGCTGTTAATTATTTACCCAAGTAACTCGTAGTGTTGATCGCTATCATAGGCTTTCCTGAAGTACTCCACTCTGCGTGATTTTGTTTATAGTGCTTACACCACTGCGTACAAACCTGCAACGATCTCTTATGGACTAAATATATCATGAGGATAGAGGCGAAGACGGGTGGAGGTGGCTACAAAGAGGCCAGTTGTGCAAAAGCTCTTCATCACACTAGTTTCAGCAACTCTAGCGGAAATTAATGCAACTTATATGTAACCCTGCGAAGCAACATGTGTTCGAGTCTAGGCTATTTATGTCTTGATCAAACTAATAAATTATTAAAGTGTGAGCTACAAATCTATCACGCAAATTATTAACTAATAGAGCATTCTTTGTTATTTGTATTTAAAATCGAACATGCTTTGGCAAATACAATACGATTTAATGAGGCAAATCTATAAAATGAAATGTCTACACTCATGGACACTGTTTAATTCCTTTCTCTATAACGATTATCACTGACAATTATTCTTGCAATTTACGTTATATGTATGTTATTTTTTTTGCACATTTATCAGATGTCGTATTAGTCAAATTTCTCATCACCATCTTGTTTAATTTCCTGTTTTATGTAATTCTATTAGACAATATTTAAATTATGCATTATCATAGGCTTTTTCAAATGGCAGTAGTTGTGTCATTGTGGAGGCTTTGCCTTTTTTTTCCTTATACATCGCAGCCTCTATCACCAACGAATTTTGCCCGTTGTAGCAAGCAAGTCACGAACGGTGTGCAACCCATAGATTATTAGCATTAATAATTTACGAAAGTGGAGTAGCTGCAGGAAGAGTCATAGAGTGACGCAGTGCAGTGACCGCAAAAGCCACCAATGACAAATTATTTCTGTTTTTATTGTCTGTAAATCCGCTACTCGAATCCTTATCTGGTGATTTCATCTCGCACTCATTGTTATTCCTCGTCGATTATTCAAAACATTGAGGGTCTATCATAGTTCTTATATTAAATTATAATCACTTAATACAGTTGCAGACCCTGCCCTGACTCATCATGTCCACACGCACTTCTAACAATTACCCTTTTTTACTGGCGCAATTGTCATTACAACCATTGAAAATATCTTTCTCCGAAATATTTAAATCTTCTACAGGTGTACGGTTTGGCGATATGTCGACCTTTTCATTTAAGAATACACCGATTACGCCTGCACCGTTGACACCTAACGATCGTTTGCCCAATACTTTTTACCCGACCCGAACACATACGTCCTTTTTGAATAAAGGTCCAGATCTTCCTTTTCTCAACTGAATCAATGTTGGTGTAAAATATTCGTTGGTTAACTTAACCGGGGTGAATAAAGCGGTGACTACCACCTAGCCGCTATAGCAACAATCCCCGAGTGCTTTGCAACTGGAGGTGCCACCACTGATTGAGTGTTTTCACGTGCTAATCTGACTACTCCAAGCTGGACTCGAGAGTTATTATTAGCACATTAAGGTCGTCCGAAATACTGTTTTTTTTATTTTGGTGCCTAAGAAGATTATATTTTAGTGTAGATGAGTGTCTGGTCACACCACTCTGACGCAGATATTCATGGACAAGTGGATAAAATTATCATCAATGTCAGCATCCGCTGTTATTTGGTCTAATACCCCTTCGTTAAATACTGCATCCTCATCACTATGGTCAGATTCCATTAATTATAAGTAATGACAAATCTAATCTTAAACACAAACACACAAGAAGGTTAAGTATCCGGCCATATAGATGCGAAATGCATCAAAAAGAATTTCTTTAGTTATCAATGATATTGATGTTGGGTATTACGTACGATGTTGGAGCACCGGTGTAGAGTTCGTCACGTATTACTTTTCGTTGTTCAGGCTGATTATCTATCAATGGTGTTAATTGAAACCAGCCATTGTAATAACCGGATATGATAGATAAATATGATCAGGACTCGTATGAGATTTAGGTGTATCAAAACCATTTACGTTACACAAAATAATTCGACCATTTTTTTTTTTAAATGCAATTAATTCCTCCTATTTGCTGGTCAGCAGTTTTAGTATGCTGTAAATAAACTTACTACACGCAGTAGTGAGCACACTTTAGCGATTTGTTCATCCATGTATTGTTTTGTTGTAGCATTAGCATAATCAACATGCTCGTTGATAAACGTAACTGACGCGTTGCTCTCTCTCTCTCTCTCTCTCTCTCTCTCTCTCTCTCTCTCTCTCTCTCTCTCTCTCTCTGACTCTTGCCGTTTTCCGTGATTCAGCCAATTTTTATCGACAACAGCATTCAACTTGATAATGATATCTTGAATGTTCACGTTAGCTATCTATAGTTTCCCGGTTAGATCTTCAAAATTCACAAGCTCACCTGGCTCGACACCAGCAAAATCATGCTTAGCAAACGCAGTCAGATCCTCTTTAGTGGCAAACATACTCAAATGCACATCAGCACCACATCCGTAAACGACCCTATCTTAAATGGAATATTGAGACCCATATAGCACTGGATCAAAGTGTTGTAACAGATAAGAGCAAATGCTAATAGGATGCTAATCGGATGCCAATCCGCCACCGGTTGCTAATACAACTACTATTGCTAATACAGCAACGCAACAACAATTTTCAATTCGTAATATACGAATACAAAGAGACGCAAGAAAAGCTGATATACTCGAGATATTTGGAGAAAAACGCCACTACAGCGAAGGGATTGACTCTTGATCGATGTTCACAAGTCGAAGTACATATCTCACCATATCAGCCATTTTGTGGACCTAGTTACGTACCACCACAAGAGCGGTTTTCACCACGGTCAGTAATAAATGGAAAGAACTGTGACAACTGATGTTTTGAATGGTCGATTTTGTCAGCGTTATATCCGGCTAGTGATAATTAAGACCAGTCTCGAAAATACAGGCAGCATATGAGCGAACTCACTTTTGATAATATGTAATTTCCTGTGCTGGTTACGAAGGCCACACTGAACAAATTTAAAACACTTAACCCGGGCATCGCTGTTAATGTATTTAACTAGGATGAAGCCTTTTGTCCACTTGCATTATCCGCAAATATACATCATGTACAACATGGACGAAGGAAAAATAATTTGCTGTTGCTGTGATTGGTTGATTCAGAGTCGGTATCGCATTTTGTATGGTTCAGGAATCTTACCCGGTTGCTTAACCGACAGCGAGCACGAGAGTAAGGCGTTGCATGCATGTATTTAACACACAACAACTGCTCACTGACCATGACATTCCTCTGGTGGGATCAGTGAAAAAAGCAGCGGACAACAATGTCAGAAACTGGTAAAACTATTCAAAACCTTACTATCGTACAAAGAAAGACGAGAGCCTTCTTTATCATCTACACGGACTTCGAATATCTCGACGTTTCAGTGGAACACACGTCCAACAACAACCAAATAACACATGCTGCTAACCAACCCCTATGCGTGCAAACCACGCCAACACTTGTATCGTGACTGGGAATAAGTTGAGGTGTTTCTTACATCGCTCGAGGCTACAGAGAAATCGATTCGGCAACAGCTCTATTCAACCGCTGACATGATTATGATCATCAATAACATTCGTGAGTTTTTCCCTCAAGCACTCATTGCAAGCTCTTTGGGACTGATAGATCTAAATCTACCAGTGGAAGACAAAGTTCTCCATCTGACATGTCTAAAATCCTCGACCAATGTGATATCACTGGCGCGTACAGAGGAGCTACGAACGATGCATATCATTTACAATTATGAATTTACCCAAACAAAGTAAAAATCTGAGTGGCCATGGCGTGAAACACGTACAATAGAGTATAGCAGCAACAACAACCAAGAATACATATTTGGAATTGGTTTAGAATATCCGGAACAACTTAATTGTGCTCATAACGACCGTCAGCACCATATGAGATTAAGACATGTTTTCAAAGTCATGAAAATTCCGTATGGATTCGTTTTGACCTTTTCATGGACAGTGAATACGACAAACATTTCAAGGCTCATCATTCGAGTCATGGAAAGATCTTTAATGGTAAGTTTCTTGGCATTCACAGTAAAAATCAAATCTCAAGCTGAGATAGCCTATATATGTTGGGTCGTTCGTGCTGGATTTGTTAAAGCTCTTTTTCGTACGAATTTTTTTACGACACGATCAAACTGTTTTGCAAGGATCGTATCATCAAGATGCTCTGCACCAACACTGACTCCCTGCTGATGCACATTGCTACTAATGATGTGTACGCGGTTGAGTGCTCGGACGAATCAATCGAGGTGTATGCTGGACTTCGACATAAAATGTACTCGATTATTCTGAAGAATATTAAAAAGGCCAAAGGTGCCCCATGAGTTTTTGTGCGAAAAGATATCCGGCAGACCGATGTGAATTCGCACACACGACAAATATGATATTTTGTCGGAAACATCGCCTGTGGACACACTGATGTGCAAAATCGAGCTTGTCACCTCTAGATATGAAGCGTTGGATATCTCCTGATTGAACCACCATTTACACGTTTGGCCATCCTATTGTGAAACAACTTGATTCACGTCCAAGGACGTCTACTAGCGCATCAATTTAGACCTTGGTGGTTGTTCCGTATTTGTTGGAACGACTTGCAATTCCTCCCACACAGATGCTGAGAGGCTTTGCTGCTCTTTCAGACCTCAAACGGTAACGTGTTGGGTGTCTTGGATTATCAATACGTCCAGAGACCGCAAACATATCGACAGACGATACCAAGTCAATAGCACGAAGATGCCCACTTTCTAACACACTAGATGCATCCAGATACAGTACAAACTTGTTTCGGAATGGTCGCATCGGTGCCGGCTGTGAAATATTTTTTACTGAGTAACCTTGATTACAATTTTAATCGCAGTATCTGGTTTTAGTACAATAATGGGTGTCGTTTCATTGTTTAGTGCTGCTATGACTAATAGACGTTGTGCTACCCGTTCGAGAGATCACTCTAGGAGGTTAAATCCCCGAGTGATATGGGTCCGAGTTTGCTCTGCGCTCCGAGTCCTTTTTAATAATTCCTGCGCGTACTGATGTCCGAGAGTACGATTAAATCGTTCCATACGAATTCTTGCTGGGTGTTTTATTAACAGCATAGCAATAGATCTGAGAAATTATTTACCAGGATCCACTTGTAACATTTGTGGCCATGTTAGTGATGAACGTGTATTAATGCATTTGATTGCATCTGCGACACATGCAGAAATTGTTGACTTTAATGGTTCACCTCTTTGTATCTGCTGGCAATATCGACAATGGTTAATGGGTACTTGCATGTACATGAGTGATCCTGTTGATCAAACGTACGGTCACATGGAAGTAATAATAGATGAAGATCATTCGGTATTGGTACATCAACGTGAAATTGTTCTTGGAACTGGTAAGTAAATGTAACACAATGCTTGTTTAGCCAATCATGTTCGAGCAACCCCGTAAGTGACCTTTGCCACGCTTGCTAACTTTTCCACAGTGTTTTTACTTTTCCAATACCCACGCAAACTGTAATATACTTTTGAATAATATTCTGCATTTTGTGTGCATGTTTGTTTGTTTTTATAAATATATTTTGGTTTTAAAGAGCGGATTTTTGTCCACTAAAAGCTTTCCTTTACAGGTAACATTTTGGCTTTCATGCTTACTTAGTTGGTCAATCTTGCGATTCGTTGTCCGAATGTTGGATTAATGGCACTAAGGTCAAGAATGAGATCCACGTCGTTACTCTGACGTGTACGCTATGTTTTATGCTTGTTACTCAAGGTCATGTCAATAACAAGCACAATCAACTTGATTCAAATTTTGTTTTAAAATAAGACTCTTTTAACCACAATTTTCAACGATGAAATGATACTAAATCACAATATGTTTTCCAGACGAGAGTGTAAAAGCTGCAATTTAAAACAATACAGAGGCATATATGTCTAATTCAGTTCTTACAGACAGTAACAGTCATATTTTGCATAAATACTCCACTTCTGAGATAAGCACAAGATAAAAAACCAAGCTAACATCCCATCCATGCTCTCCCGAGGGTAAACATTTGAAAAGATGACAATAATATAGTTGATGATTGGCATTTGAGAAGAAACAAACATTCCCTTATAGGTCCATATTATTACAATCCGGTCTGGTGAGTTGTCTCCGTTTCTACCTATATATGCAGCAACAGTTACAAACTAAACGCGGTATCGGTTCAAACCTTCTAATGTATACAATTTACTCGTAATACCCTTTTCGGAAATAAATACTTTTGAATTCCGATGTCTTTTCCCTTTTTCATCCATGGCTGTTCCTCCATTTCAAAACTGTGTGTGATAGTGTAACAAACTGCGTCATATATATATATATATATATATATATATATATATATATATATATATATATATATATATATATATATATATATATATATATATATATGCTCCTACAGAACATGGCAAGAATGCCCTTAATGCAGAGGACTCCTAATTTTCCAAATTTTACACGTTGGATTTCCTCTTTGAAGTGGTAACAACTAGGAAATTCCTAATTACAATCCGTTCATCGACAGATCTTAATTTCTTCTCAGAACTATCCTTTATAAGCTCAACCAGTGTACCTGCTGACACTGAGTTACAGATCCTAGCTTCCTGTCTCAGCCTTTATCCCTGATTGATATCTTCCTCGGCTATTTGTATATTTTCAAATTGCAAACGATGACCAGTAGGTTTGATCATATTAGCGACTAATGGTTTTTTTGTGTATGTTTTACAAATGAATATGCAACTCCCGGAAGTACACAGCTCTTAATGTGAAGACAGGTCTATATAATCTTTATATTACAAAAATCAACGTTTTAATTGTTTAATGTTTTTATTTGTCCAGAACTATTCCTTGGACAAATGACTGCTACTTACCAAACTTGCAGCCTGACCCCATCCATTCAGTATCACATTCAATGTCTACAGGACACTCTCCAGTATGCATGTCACATTGACGTCCTTCACAGTTTCACATATATTCACGGCTGGGACCAAATAGAGTGAGGTTATATGGTCTTTTGTCAGAGATTTCAGCTGAAAAAGGTTTGCCGACCGTGGTAATTGTAAAGCCCAGATGTTGATTATACCGATATTTGATGAATATTCAAGTCAGGAAAAACATACCTGATCACACACAAACAGCAAAGCTATTATTTTGATGAATGCCACTATTAGTAGTTCACATTGCAGTGTCTTCGATTAGCTAATAGGAATTATTCAAGTGATAGTTTTTATCATAAACATTTTCTGGATACATAACAATTATTTTCCAAACTGAATTGTATACAAGAATAAAAGTGTCTCTCTTGGACATTAGTGAAACCGGCATTTTTTATTATTTAATTAATATTGTATGACATAATTTCTTATGCAGCTATACGTTTTATATTATGGTATAGGTCCTTAAGATTCTGATTATCTTTAATTCATTTGAAAATATATATATTTTTCAAATATAGTTATTTGCTATAATTCCTCAGTTTTTGCAGAAGGGATAGAAGTATTATCCTTCTTTAATATCAAGGCAAATATGTTTATATATTAAAGTGATGTTTATCTGCTTTATAATGTAACTTGTGTAAACATATGTTTGAATGTAGTTACATTGAACATATACAGAATGTAAACATCATCTTGCAAAATTCTGATATAAAGGAGGATAATATCTTGCGTTTTACAAAAGGATCGGAGAATTACAGATTGCCTTGAATGACGATGAGAAAGTATTCACTATTTAGCTCCTTACTTCTCCATCAGATCTCTACAGGACACGAACAGTATTTTCTCAACCAAATTGTCCTTCTGGTGTCCTGTTTTAGCTTCATTTTTATGATGCTTGAAGACTTTATTACGCTTTTGACTGCATAATGACTCTTCAACACAATGAGGAAAAAATTACGAAAGTTCAGTAAGATCTAAAATGGTCTCAGCGACTACTATGTACGAATTATTTTTAACACCAATATTAGAAATAACGAAAATTAATATAAATATGAAATCATTCATTAGTCTTAGAACTTAAAACAGTAACATAGCAAATATTAAATATCAAAACTCAAACTGTAAGAAGCCAATACATCGATCTCTCATTTCCATCTGAATACGGCGTGTCCTATATAAATATACATTTAAAGATTTGATTATATTTGAGTAATTACAATTAATTAAACTTTCGGAAAGAACCATTGAAATAAAACCTTTCCTCCTCACAAGTGCTTCGTTTTGTGTTCCTCACCACTAAGGAACTCGTACTTAGTTTTTTGTATCGCCAGGTCAAGGATTGACTAATCAAAATTGTTAAACTCCTATGAACATTGAAATCATAACAATAATGGGGTTGAGACCTTATCATGTGACTATTAGATAGTCCTTAGATTTCTAATAAGCCATATTAGCAAACGTATAACCTATTATCGCAGTCAATACTACCTAATAAATACATGAATATATCCTCTACTTCTATGCAAACCTATTACTGTGATACAGATTGTGTTGATAGTGTGCAAACTTGTAAATATTGAACATCTGCTAATGGCAAGTTAAGAAAAAAATATAGTCAGGATTTTTTGCATGAACAGCGTTTCTTTTTAAAGTCGAAACTTTTTTAGGGCGGCACATCTTGATAAAGAGTGTTGGTAAAAATGCACATCAAAGATATGTTTAATAACCTAGCATGTACCTGAGAATATGTATTCACATTAAATGCATGAATACCGAATTCAAAAATCACATAATTCAATAATTTCTTGATAATGTTTGAAAAATATTAATCATAGAATAATGGTTTTCTTTTATAGCTAATTAATATTTAATTATTCTTTACCCTGTATCTAAGAAAAATAATTATAAAAACATTGTACACAGTTGCAGATGTTCTTGGAATGCTACCTTGTATCAGCTGATACATATTGTATAACAGCCTTTCGAAGCTGCATGCACGAGTCGTCCTGCGATAATAGTAATCCATTATACAATAGCAAGCAAAACTAGCACATAAACATCGACAAAGACAGCAATTTCATATCAGAAATCCATTTTGGTTTATGATGATCTCGGTATAAAGCGTATTTAGTGATCCATAGGTTGGTATATGTACTTTCATTTTTGCACTTTATTTATGATTTCCACTCTGATGCAATAAACCGTTCCTATAGGCAGTGTGAGTAAACAAATTAAATATGAACTAAATATTATATTTGCGTTGTAAAACTCACCTAGGCCAGGCATTGCAAAGACTAAGAAAGTTATATTTTGTGCGATCCTTAATGATGACAGATGCGTTGGTGCTGGTCTAAATAAGGAATGTGTCGGTTGCGAATTTGTTTTACTGCCGTTAGATGGGTTTTGTTCCAAATTTAGTACATGCTCATCGTGGCTATGAAAACAAATTATTAAAGAAGAAAATGAAACAAACAGTAGTGAACATATTTTAGCTAAATGGCTCTGGAATCAGACGACATCAGTGCTGGAAAGCTTCAAAACCTTTTGTAGCTTTTTGAATTTGTAAAAATGTTGCTAGTGGAGGTCAAGATATAATACACATCTATTGATATTGTAAACAAATGACTGTTATCAAATGTGACATCTGGATGGCGATTTTACCTCGATAAAGCTAAAAGTATCCTCAGTTTCAAAAGTCTGATTTGTAACAATATTGTATTTATCAATATCCTATTTGCCTCTTGACTTCTCCTTAAATTGTTCAAGTGTTCTAGTATTGAAACGTCAGAGTTTCTGCAACATGCTAGAATTATTAGTAAATATGATACAGTTAATCTAAGGGATTTTGCATTCAAAATCTTGGGGTCTAAAACTTTACCATGTTATCTTTGAATATTGAGCTGAATCCAGGCCCAAGATCGCTGTCAAATTCATCTGTTTCCTCCAGCTGCAATACAACACTTATCAAAAGACAGTATGGAATTTTTGTACATTTTAATATTAAATCAAATCGCCAAAAAATAGATCTGTTCGCAGTAGATTTTGCTAAATAAGTATAAATTCTAGATGGATAGTGACAGGAATCTTAAACACAAATATATAGTAATACAATTATTTCATTAGTACTTTCACTATGATCACAATTGAAAACATGTCTTAAAACGATGGAGGATTTGGCAATCGATACATAATTGCTGAGTGTGAGCCGAATTTAAGAGACAATCCAATTTTGTGTGTGGATTCTGTTACCAAACTAGATTGTTTGCAAGCCAAGGCTACACATATGTCATTTAATGCACAAATGTAAAAGATAAGGAACCCA
>JAECUM010032534.1:0-26278 GCA_016617855.1 Megalonaias nervosa | reverse complement strand
TATATATATGACAATGTTCTGTTGGATATCAAATAATACAACGGATTAAATAGGGAAAACTTATCTCAGTAGAGCTATATTAATTTATTTTATCCAGTTTTAATTATAAATAAAACACAAAGCGTGATAAAAATGAAACAAATAAAAATACATTATTGCATTTCATTTAATTACACCCCACGTGGAAACGATTCGTACTGGGAGCTAATTACTATCGTCTGATTGCTGTTAGAGACATAGGAATCACGCTAGGTCTGAAATAAAATAAAAATGGGTAAGTACGTGGTGTTTGCAGGAGAATCAAATGAACAACTATTTCTAAAGCGTTTTAAATTCAAGAATATTGCGCCAGACTTGTCGTTTTTATCTAAAATCGCATAACACTAATTGGTAATTTTGATTAGAGCTGTTTGGCAAGAATATGTTTCATGCAATCCAGATTACACAACATAAATGCCTGTAGATAAAGAAGCAATGGTTTATTTATGTTTCTGAACGATTTTAGAAACAGTGGGAAGTACAGATATCGGTCGATAATCAAGGGAATTGGATCTAGAACTACTCCTATTGATGTGTAGAATCTGAGTTAATTTGTAGTCATTATGAAATACACCGATGGAACTGCTTTTGTTGAGTTGGATTGTCAAGTGGGGTGATAATTCTGAAGTGGGGTGATAATTGAAGTACATATATTTATAGCTGTATACATTAGTGTCTGTAGCTTTGGAGGTACCTGATTCCATCTGTAATATTTAGACACCAGTCGCTTTTATGTAGGGAGTATTCACTTTTAAGTAAGAAGTATTCACTTTTATGTGGGGTATTCACTTTTATGTAGAGTGTATATTCACTTTTATGTAGGGAGTATTCACTTTTATGTAGGGAGTATTCACTTTTATGTAGGGAGTATTCACTTTTATGTAGAGTGTATATTCACTTTTATGTAGGGAGTGTTCACTTTTATGTAGGGAGTATTCACTTTTATGTAGGGAGTATTCACTTTTATGTAGAGAGTATTCACTTTTACGCTCCATATTATCTTCTCATCAACAATTTCAGTCAGTTTATCAGGGTTAAAGCTGTTCCATTCTGCGGGTGCCAAGACAGTAGCAAACTTTGCCAGAAATATATTAAGCTATTGTGCTATTTTTAGGGTCTGTAGTGAGGTCATCAGCTTCAAGTCCAATTTGCAAGAAAGGATGTTTCATTCTTGCATAATATTTTAAATTGGTTCCAGAGAATTGTGTAATTTTTATTTGCACGCGATGACTTTCCCAAAGGTATGTAATTTAGATTCAAATAAAATTAAAGCATAATGTTGTAACTATATTTCTTGTAGTTGGACCAAACTTTTTCTTGTGGAAGTAATTCTTAGTTTTGCAAATATTTTAGTGGGTAATCAGGCTGAAAATGTTTTAGTCCTTGCTTTATTTTGGTGGGTGAGTGTTTGTTAAGAAATGATAGTAAACACATACTCCCGCTAGCGTCGTTTTCATTAAGTTGTTACAGTCTAAATTAAGTCCAGACAAAGCTGTATTTAGCTGAAAAAGAAAACAATTTTCATCGAAGTTCGTATCTCTTATGTACATTTCTGTGAAATATTTATTATTAAGTGGTTGAGTACAGATGTGATTCGCTGTTATAGATTTATTATTACGTGCTTGAGCAAAGATGTGATTAGTTGTAACAGATTTATTATTACATGGCTGAGTACAGATTGATTCGCTGTGACAGATTTATAACTTGGGTGAGTACAGCTGTGATTCGCTGTGGCAAAATGATTTTTACGTGGGAGTACAGATGTGATCTGTAATACAGATTTATTATTACGTAAGTGAGTATAGATGTGACTCGCTGTGACATATTATTATTAGGTGGGTGAGTATAGATGTGATTCTTAATACAAACAAGATTTATTAGTACGTGTTTGAGCACAGGTGTGATTCGCTGTGACAGATCTATTGTTACCTGGTTGAGTACGGATATGATTCTTAATACAGACCGATTTATTATTACGTGTTGGAGTACAGTTGTGATTCGTAACAAAGACAGAATATTGATCACTTATGGAGTACGGATGAACTATAATTTTATGCATGTTTCCAGAATGAAAGACCAGTGGGCTGTAATGGGGTCTTTATTATCTAATTTATACCAAACTGTTGAATTAAATTTGACCACTTTTATTTCAAAACTAGCAGTCTATGCTGAAATAATCAATTATTACAAGTTCGAAAACGAATATCCTTTGCATAGAGAAAACCCATCAGGGTACTTAATGAATTTGATGGTTTGCATATAGTAAGTAAAAGAAAAAGTGTTCTTTGAGCCGTTAATACTTCAATCAAAATTGATTGAAGTTCACATGTGTTCAGGTCATACCTTGGAGTATATTTAACTTTCTAAAAAACGTAAAATAATAATCTGTCACCTGTCTGATTAGACATATCACTGGGCTCGAATTTAAAAATTCCATTCATAGACATTTTCTAGTATGGTGCTGAATAAGAACTAAAATTAGCCTGATTAATACTAAAAACGCATACAAATTCCCATAACAGCTGATTAGATAGAAAATAAATAAACTATGCCTTAGAAAAATAATGCGACAGTACACAATTCCCCGTGAGACTGAACATAATGAATCCTCTTTGAATATCTCTTTTCTAAGTATAATCCTTCACATCATTGAACCGTGGGAAAATCTCATTAGCTCTTAGAAGTGCGTGCATTGTTCGTCCTCATTGTCATTTTGGGGTCCAATTAAAGGAAGCTTGAAAAAATACTAGAATGGGGGATTAGACGACTAAAAAAGCTCAAATGAGTCAATATTTTGCCCGACGGATCATGTATAATCTATGTGACTCTTAATTATCCCTTGTGTACAATACAGTGATTCGATCTATGCATGTATTGTCAGTTCAGCTAATTGGCGACAGGTTGGTATGAAATGAAATTCTTTGCTTTTTTATTCAGAGAAATTCGTGCAGTTTGAATTAAAATTCTTTCAAAGTAATTTTATGAACATTCCAAAGCGAGTTGATTGCAAAAAATAACAATCTTGTAGTGGACGAACATTCTCATTCGTAAGTTACTGCCGCAAGTTTTCTTTGATCAAATGTACAACACCTTAAACAAATCTTCGTCGTCTGGATCATTACTTTACAGGGTAACTATATATCCGACTCGTGTTCTATTTCATCCCACAATACTCTAAGATGGACAAAATTAGTGTTCTTTATTCTCTTATAACGTAATGTCCATTAAACTGTTTATATGTTGCTTGTGCAATTGACTTATTAGTCAAGTTGAACGAAATAATATGAAATTTACTGCCGGTGACTTTTGCGGAACTGGCTTGATATTCAGTGGCGTGCTTAGGGTAAATGGTGCCCAGGCGACGATGATGGCTCAAAGGGCCAGAATACGAGGCCCAAAAGGTCGAAGCTGTGAGCTCCCCCAGCGGGTCCCGGGGCGGAGCCTGGCCGCCAACGATTTTCTGCAATTTAATCCGTTTGGTAGCTTTTCCTGTTATCTAAATTCGATTAATTACACAAGACAATCAAGCACCATTTTTTGCATGTCTGTCATTTTCGCATTAGGCCCATTAATCAAAAGTGAAGACTCATGTTACAAACTGCAACACCTTACAACGGAGACAGTTAATTAACAGTTTAAAAGTTTAAATTTAAATTCTAAACTTTTTTTTTTTATCAAAACGGCACTCCCGAATTTCGATGGTTCAAAAACCAAAATAAAATCTAACGCATATTGTTCTACAATAGCAATAGTACAAAGATGTGAAGAATTTTCGCCCAATCCAAGCAACCTTTCACAGCGCATGCGCGAGTCATTTTCTTTTCATTAATAAAACACCACGCAAATAAAGTAAACTCAAAAACACAATCCTTCAGCAACAATCGCTGTAACGTTTTGAAGTTTGATGACGTCATTTACTACCGAACGCAAGATACTTCTGCCTGTACACACGACTCAAACCAAATCACAGCTGACAAAAATTCAAATGTCGACATTAAAGAAATCGGCGTTATTTGAAATTAACGACTTGTGCAGGATTTTACAAAAATATAATCCTCTATACCCTTCCCATGAATCTAACTGCTAGTGTCTGTCTGATTGATTTGTAGATAGAAGTCTATTTTAACTGATTTGCGCCCAGGCGCTAGTACAGATCGATATCTGGATCGCTCTCACGAAAGAGGATTAGCGTGGGATTGTGCGGTTGGGGTTGGGCGATGGATAGTGTAGCAGTTTTTTCATTAAGTACACGCTGGCAGCAGAAATGAGTCTGCAATTTCTTGTTATACGGATGCGTTATGTAGTTTGCTGATATGTATGGATTAAAGAGTATCAAATTTACAAACACAATTTTTGTCATTTTCGACAAAATATTGTATCAGCAGTTTTGGCTCCCCAAGACCTCTGGCTCCTTGGGCAACTGCCCCGTCTCCCCCCCCCCGTTTGTCCGTTTGTACGCTACTGATTGATATTGGCCTTGTTAGTGCTTAAATTTTACACTATGAAAACAGTCGTGTGGTCCCCGGATTATGAAATCAACACTGTGACGCCATTACCGCAATTCCTTCACTCACACAGTATCTCTTCTTTAGACAAAATGCCCATTTTTTTGTCTGTCGGTTCTTTGGATTTCACGATTATTCCAAACCAGTATCATTCTAGGCACCAATGTTGTTTTACATAATGGAACACACCAGTGTCCTTGAGGTCCTTGTAGTCATCGATATTGTTTTACACACTGGAACACGGATTTTTTTTAAGTAAAGAATATGTATCCATTGTTATTAAATCATTGTATTGTTCCTCTTGTAGAATATGCTATATATAAAAATGACTACTGAAGTTGCATTGTCAAAACCGCAAGGTGAACATTTCCTAGAGGCTGCGGCATTTGAAGGCTCTGTACAATATATTTTAATGTTATTCGTTATAAATAAATTATTAAAAATGTGAATTTATATAAAAGTGAAAGATTTCTGAAAGCTTTAGATTCTTTACGTCCTTAGATGATAAAATTGTCCATGACACACAAGGAAGTGGCAGAACACAAATCCCCTCTTCTTCTTGTATCGAGCCTAATCAATCATCTTAGGTTCCAGTATTTGATATCAGCCTAGCCAGCATGCTACTAAAATACTATCATTAACGGCTAAAAATTCAGCAAGTTGCTATTAGGACTTCATTATAAGGAGCTAACTATGTATTTGTCTTCATTAAGCAATCATAATGAATACTATCCACCTTCCTTACACGTAGAAGTTGTTCAGATATCACCGATTTTGACTAAAGTAGATGCTTTGGCGCATAAAGATAATTTTCTTCAGAGTAACAGAGAAATGTGTCATCCATCCCACAACATCAGGATCAAGTTAAAATATAATAGATTGAAATTAGTTACAGATTACCAGTTCTGGGGATGGGATAAATGGGGAGTTGGAAGGTGGGTGGTATGTGGATGCAACATATAAAATTGTATACGTTTTAATTCGACAAATGCAAAATTATTTTGACATCAATACTTACTTACTGAAAGAATTATTTTTTTTTTACTATCTCTAAGAGAAGTCAAACAATATATCATGTACAGTAATACAACTTTTATTGTCTTCATAAAAAAAAATGCCGAGAGAAAAAGGACCATCTCGGTACCACCACACGATCCTTTTCAGGGCCACCCTGGTGTCTATAATAAATATAAGTACTTCTTAATAGTTCCAAGTTGTTTGTATTTCTGTTTGTTTGTAAGCATGTACTTGAATGAACTTGTTTTTACATTGTGTAAAATATATTTTTTATTACCTTTTGCTTTTAAGTTTTATAATACACGATTTAAACATTTTGTCATTTTGCTCATACGCAAACGGTCTTTTTTTTAAATAACAAATTATGTGCACATGCGCACTGAATGTGATGGTATAGCTCTATTGACTCCACCATGTTAAATTCCCGTAAAACCCCCGAGTGACATCCTAATGTTAAATTCTCCTTTCTTCTATGGTACCATGATGTTATGTTAAACTTGTCGAGGATTTTAACATTAAATGTCCCCTTCTCTACTTTGTTCCTTTGTTCGAGTTGGCCGGAGATTAGGTTTTTCTATTTGCTATAGTGCCATTTTGCCTCATTCTGTATTTCTGTCTTTATTCCCGAAAACTCTTTACACATTGGCGTAGAGGATATTATTCTGCATTACCTCCATGTACAGATGAACACAAAACAGTGAACGAAAAATTATTTCTATTACGCCGTATTGTTGATGATTTCTCAGAATGTTTTTGATTGGTCTCCAAACACCTGTAAAATGTTTGTCTTTTGATATCTTATATTTGTTGTGAAACGATGCTGTTTCAGGAAATATAACTGAGTATTATATATAAAAAAAAGTGCTGATAGGTTCCTGTCACTACTAAAACCGGCTAAAGAATCATGATACGGGTTCCTGTACATGTGTGTAACCTAAATAACAACTGAATATGCATGATAGTAGATCAAAACTACCAGGTTAAAGTACAGCTAACACAAATGTGTCCACAGTTTTTGGGAGAGAGAGAGAGAGAACTACAAAGTGAAATGTATACACACTTATATATATATATATATATATATATATATATATATATATATATATATATATATATATATATATATATATATATATATATATATATATATATATACACATACATACATACATACATACATACTCATTCATCCTAACATATACGTACCTATGCATATACTTATATTTACAGACATATAAAACATATTAATTAATACAGTGAAACCTCCTTCGACCCGGCACTCCTCGTGCAATACGGGTGGCTAGAATACTGGGTTATATTTATATAGAAACAGTCAAAGTAATTCAAAAATATATACCCATCTACAAGAAAGCCAGATAAACTGGGATGTGGGTGGGGGCACAGGAAATATGAATGCCTTTCAACATGCCAATATATACTTTACCGTGAATGGAATGGCAAAGAGAGATAAATTATTATTCAGTTTGAATAAACTATTTGTACAGCTGGAAATGACTATAAAATAATCTACAAGTTGCAGCTTGTGTATGCAGAATACCTTTCTCACAGAAAGTGCAGATTCAATTCTTTCTTAAAATCAGAAATATTAATTATTAAATCAACAAATATAAAGGCATAATTTCAACTATAATATAAATAAGTTAATCACAGCATGAGCTGTCTTTCTATATGTTATACCAAACAGAAATTTTCTCTTTGATACATAAAAGTTTCACAGGGAATTGCGCGCTTTCTTCCGTTTCTGGACACTCACATAAAAGAAGAAATACAACTTATTCAGAGTTTATCAAGGAGAACGCAAATTATTTGAGATATTTCCAAATTTAGCTCGGCAGTTAGTTCGTGGCAAAATTATGAGATAAAGATTAGTTTAAAACCGTTTACGTCGAAGAAAAACGCTTATTCCGTTCACGCTCATTAAAATGGTCAAATTCTGAATTCCATTTCGAAATTGAGGCTGTCTCCTGATTCTTAAAAATGAATGTTTTGTGTATTCTTTTATAGACCTGTGTATCCATTATTATAAGGAAAACAGATGGGTGCATACACGAGTATATATACGAATCGATACTGACATCAAAGTTACTTCTGTAGATTTCTGTGGCATTTAAAAGCCGCTGACATGCAAGGAAATTTACTAAAAAACGAATTTATTATGAAACTTAGTAAAAATTATCCCTGAATCACAACGATCTTCATTTACAAATTCGTTTTTATGAAAAATTCATTTATCAGCTGAGTGTGAGTACATTATACTGGAATTTACGGTAATGATATTAATGTTTATCCACATATATATTGCAAGGAATTCTTCTTTTTTTCAACAGTAAACTTATTATGCAATTTGATATATGCAGAAAATATATATATTCAACACTTATTCAGGTTTTTATTAGCTCTTTTAATAAACCATATTCCAAATAGGAAATTTTTTCGTCTGTATTTGGGAGAAGAGCAAATGTTGTCCCATTTTGGACCCATGAATAAGCATTTTTCTTAACCGGACTATCTTAGTAGAATCCGCCCACATTAATATCGACGATTTTAGGACCACCCACATGATAAACTGTAATAATAGCTTTCATTTTAATTTTTGTCTCTTGACCCACTCTAAACAAATTTATAAGAAAGAGAATCTAGTTCCTGGAGTACATTATGAGGGGACTTGACAAACTCAGTTATAGTTTGGGTTTTTTTTGGGGGGGGTTGATGTTTTTGGGGGGGGGGTGTTTAATGCCGGACTCAAACGACTAATTTTACAAATAGGGGTTAGTGATCTTTTTGACTAATGCAGTATTCAGCGTTTGACTTCCCTGCCTTTATTATCATAGCTTATTTTAATCCTGCGAAAATTTCATCCTTAAATAAATACAGATAAATCCCATTGAAATGGTATTTTTTAGGAATATTTAATATCACTATCTGTTCTACTTGCAATCCAAGTAGTCATTGACTTTTCTTTTTTTTTTTTTACTTCTTTATACCAAGGCCTGAAATGTACAGTATTGCTGAAAGCGATCCAGTGCTAATTTCACTGACATTTAAGAACCATGAAGAGCGAGTACAGTGACAGCTGCATACTGTCAGCTGTGAGAGGAGATAGTGTGAATGATTTAATGTATTCCTTTAATATTTCTATTTTTTCCTAATCATGTAGGATAATATCTCTGCACACAGTAGGAAAATATATTTGAAGACGCTGCAGCCATTCCTAATACCTATTCAAGATAACATCATAACACAGTTTTATCCAATTTCTGAATTCCCCCACACCCTTACAAATTTAAAATATAATATGCCATCAATAAAACGCCTTGTACAAAATCAAAACTATTTCAAAGTCAGTTAAGAGAAGATGTCCAAGTATGTTGTAATCTTCGTAAGGTACAAATATTTTCCGCTTTATATCTTTCCTTAGTGCAACCAGTTTGGTCATTATTGATAATTTCTGAAAGAACATGCCTTTCTCCATTTGGAATACATACTGATTCAATGCTGCAAACTACTTCAAGTACAGAGATGAGTCTCCAGATATTAAAATACTGCTTTGGTTTATCACTCTTCGCAAGAAGATTTATTGCACATTCGTTTGGAACTGATGATAACTTACCAGAATTATATGAAACAATATTCTTGCCCAGACATAATGTGATCCAAATATGGACCAATATCGCTCCAAAAGAACCATACCTCTTCCCCCAACCAAGAAAACAATAACAAATAAGCAAAACAAGCAAAAGCAACTGAAAACCCATCTGATCCTGGAGGTTTGTCATTCGGCATGTATTGTAGACTTACAGTTAGTTCAGTTAAAGTTATAGGACAGTCAAAGATTCTCTGTGCAATTTTTGAGATAACCCTGAAACTGAGGAGAGACTTGGGATCAACCAAATTCACAAGCTGATAAGATTTGTAATTAATTAGTGTCATTAATTTGATCAAAAGAATAAAAAAAAATTTTATAAAGAAAACCCTGTTTCTCCAGTTGATTTTATTGTCTTTTGTTAAAGTACAAGTAAAATTATTATAATTATTAATAGTATTACTTCCTAAAAATGTTTATCATTTATTGTAAAACCTATCTCAGACGCTGGAATTTACTCAAGATTCGAAGGTTGGATAGAACAAATATATTGACTTTTGTAGTCATGAATTGTATTTTTACTATAATCTAATTTTTAATAGAGGGAATTATTTACTTTTGACACTTCTTGTGCGTTGTTTGTTTGTTCACTGCCGAGAACCATTTTCTATGGTTTAATAAGTTCAATAAAAACATATTTAAAACATCTATAAGTACAAATATCAGAAGATTTGTGCAACCTATATATTACTAACAGAATGAACATTTCAATAAAGAATCCACCAGGAAGTAGACTTATAAATGATATCCTTGTGTCACGTATATGTAATGTAATTACTTGTGTGTTAGTTTTAAATTCTCTTTTATTTTATTTGTATTTCATTACATGTTATTGTAATGATAACTTTCTTCACTGAATTTGAGATATATTTTCCAGAAAATTCAGTTCAGTTTTTTGAGCCTGATTAAAACGCAGTAGTGTTGCTACATTGTATTTTTAGCTGACCTAGTTCCTGATCTTGATTCAGAATTGGTAAACACAGAGTGAAAATCATTGGTCGAAATCAAGGTCATATTTGGCTTGTGTGTCGGCTCTATTGTAAACAACTTTTTTTATTATAAAATGTTATAGTAAGATTCGCTCGGTAGAAATTAAGTTTTTCCATGGCTATGTGCTGTTACTACGCCGTTCGAACTAAGTGATCACGTGACCCATCACGGGTCTAAACTGCGTTTCAGTTAAGGGTTAAAACAGATATTTTGTAGTGGATTTAGTCAGTCGCAATTTACACCTTCAGAACTCAAGGTATTTTTAATGTTGATGCCAGTTTGATTTAAAATTCTTCTATTTTTTGGATTTAATAATTTATATTCCCTGGAAAATACCAGTGATCCTAAAAATTCTTGGACAAAGACATTTATTGAAAATTACTCGGAATTCTAAAGCCAGAATATTATTCTTGATTCATAAAATTCAATAAGGAACTGTTGACACATTGTAATGTAGCGAATTTGGAAGACTTATTGAAACTTAAGGTTGAATAAATTGTGCATTGAAGTTATCATAGTCAAGCCAGAAAGGTCTTGAGAAAGTTCACTGATATTTCTCTTATTTGATCTCTGAAACATAAAAGGGTCTACGTTTAAGCTTCAGTAGAATTGACCACGTCATCGTAATGGTATAGTGACACAGAGTACATAGAATTACCGACCGTATCGGTTGGAAGAGGTCTTTATGTCAAATAATTGATCTTCAAAGGAAAGCTAATTGCAGCATATTTTAGGCTGGTGAAATCTGATGAAGACATGATTATTTGGGGAGAATTTTAGGAACAGTTACTTCGGATTGGTCAGTAAAAATTAAGGCGTACACTTTGGGAGACTGAGAATTTAAGGGTACCAACTTGCTCAGAATTCTTTAGTTCGACCCTTGTCTTGGGAGAAGTCAGATCCAACTCCGGGGGACAAAATAATTGTGTTTCCCTCGTTAACGAACAGAGGTCAGATAATTGTCTTGGAAGGAAAACGACAGGCTATAGAGATTTGACACACGATTGTGTGGGTGAAAAAAAGAACAGCATTAAGGTACGTAATTTTAATTTCCATGTAATTTTCTATTTTGTTGTCTGTTATGCAAATGTGTTTGATATGCTTATGATTCATGCTATGTCTCGATCATTCAAGTTCATAGAAATCTATCAATGCTAGAGTTGTATGCAATTTATTTCTTTAATTTTACAGTTGATTGATAGAATTGACGGATTGCATGTAATCAAATATTCAATGTGTAAAATTCCATAGGGGTTTATGATGTAACCCAAAGAATATTCAAATATTCAGTATTTCATAGGGATTTATGAATTAACCCTAATATGCAGATGGGTCATATTTCTTATGATATATGAATTGATTTCCTGTGTAGGATGATATTGTTATCGTGAATTAATGACAATTGTATATTTATATATGATTTCGCAATGCTTAAATGATCTTGCAGGTTATTGGTTACTGTAGCTAGATTGAGTGATTATTACGCCATAAGTAATTGAAGATTTATTTTATTGAATAGAATTGACTAGTCAGATGCAAATAAGACGTGTAGTAATGTATGCTGGTATATACGGCCGCATTTGTCTGTAGCGAGCACGTGGTAATTTCTAATCAATTGCCATGCGGCGAGGGCGATGAACTGTCGGGCTAAGGTCATTTGTACTAACTATAATGGTGTACCTTACTGAAATACAGAAATCTGTAAGGACAATTATTTGTTAAGATCACATTATGTGAGAATTTATGCAGTGTGAATCGCTAATCTGAATACGAACAAAGAGAGTTTATATATATACAGATAAGTGGTGAAACTTGTCTAGCTTGAGGCATACTCTATATTTAAGGAAACAGTTTTATACTCTACCGACAAAGGAAGGAAGGGAGAAGGAAGGAAAAAGAAAGGAAGGAAGGAAGGAAGGAAGGAAGGAAGGAAGGAAGGAAGGAAAGGAAAAGGAAAACCCAATGAATCAGAGGGAAATCCACATCTAAGAGAGATCGAAATAATCAGGGGTCAGAAAGGGGACCAAAGCGCACGCATTAGACGTGGAAAACAAGACAAGAGGAGAGAGACGTCAGGTGATGCTGTCATGCGTGGAATTGTACTCTCTAATTCACCATTCGTAACATGATGTAAATTGAACACTGCGACTAAATTCTATTAATGTAAATCTGTTGGATTGAAAAGTGAAATTCTGGTTATGTATTAATTGAAACGTGAAATTTAAGTTATGTATTAATTGATTAAATTTATTTTTATTTATTGGTAAAGGGGGCTCGTAGTTGTTTATTTCTTTCAATAGCCTTGCTCAGCTATCTGTTAACGTTCCATCTATCCGTCCACACTGGGTAATAACACCGTGGGAGGTCATTCCCTAGTTAACGATCGCCAATTCAATTAAGGAGGCTTTATTGTTTTTAAACCCCCCGTTACACACATCAACACAGGACAGATTATAGAAGACGTCATCGCCTTCCATCTTGGAACTTCATCGGTATTCGAACTTTGATTCATTTAGAACTTTTTAGTGATAGGACTTACATTTTTCAATTCTAGGATTAATTTTTGGATTAGATTCACAAACCGTAAGTCCTTTTTCACATTTTTACCTTGTTTTCTATGGAAATAAATTATTTTGTTAAATTTTACAAAGCTTGTTGGCTTCACTCTTTTCTTTGTTACTTTCGTACGAGCCTAGACGTAACACTTGTAAGCCCTTCTTGCACAGTCTAAAGCACAAAAAATGTTTAACTTAATATGAGATACAAAAGCACGAGTGATGGACATAGCGAAACCGAATTCCATACTCCTGATGTACATAAGGATACCGAATTCTACATAGAGTTACTCCCGATAGACATAAGGATACAAAATTCCATATAGGAGTACTCCTGATTTATATAAGGATACCAAAATTCATAAAGAATTACTCGCGATGGAGGTAAGAATACCGATCTCCATAGAGAATTACTCCTGATTTATAAAAGTATACCGAATTCGATATAGTATTACTCCCGATTTACATAAGGATACCGAATTCCATATAGAATTACTCACGATTTACATAAGGATACCGAATTACATATATAATTACTTCCGATGGACATAATGATAGAATTACTCGAGATAAAAAAAATAATATGACTGCAACAAGAAAAACCCTGTAATAGTCTTGCTACTAACGTTATTCTCTTTACAAGACAAATCTGACTAATGAAAAGACATGTTCGTTTTAGAATATTATAATGAAACAGTAGTCTAAATATTCTTTAAGTTTATTAGAAGGGATCATTCAGAAATCAACATTTTTAATATAATTAATTCGGTGACAGAAAAAATATTCATTCATATAAAGGCACTGACAAAACATGTCTACCCTTATGTGAACATGTACTATGTGAACATTAAATGCATTGGCGCAGAACGTTTCTCTTCATTTTATTCCGTTTTGGTACATCTTAATATTTTTTTTTTAAAAATAATGTATGCGGTGATAGATTTATAACTCCTGCAAATCTGTAAAGAAAATGAAATCACCTGATTATTTATCATGCTCTCTGTTTTCCATGAGACATAGCAGGGACATCATACAAAACGTTATACATTTGGACATGCTAGAAAGTGTTTTACATTTGGACGTCATGCAGAGTGTTATACATTTGGACATCATACAAACCCTTATACATTTGGACGTCATACAAGGTGTTATACATTTGGACATCATACAAAGCCTTATACATTTGGACGTCATACAAGGTGTTACACATTTGGACATGTTAGAAATTGTGTTACATTTGGACGTCATACAAAGTGTTGTACATTTAGACGTCATACAAAGCCTTATACATTGGGACATCATACAAAGTCTTATACATTGGGACATCATACAAATCATTATACATTGGGACATCATACAAAGCCTTATACATTGGGACATCATACAAAGCCTTATACACTGGGACATCATACAAAGCCTTATACACTGGGACATCATACAAAGGCTTATACACTGGGACATCATACAAAGCCTTATACACTGGGACATCATGCAAAGCCTTATACACTGGGACATCATACAAAGCCTTGTACATTTGGACATCATACAAATCATTATACATTGGGACATCATACAAAGCCTTATACATTTGGACATCATACAAAGCCTTATACACTTGGACATCATACAAAGCCTTATACACTGGGACATACAAAGTCTTATACACTGGGACATCATACAAAGCCTTATACTTTGGGGCATCATACAAAGCCTTATACACTGGGACATCATACAAAGCCTTGTACATTTGGACATCATACAAATCATTATACATTGGGACATCATGCAAAGCCTTATACATTTGCACATCATACAAAGCCTTATCACAATGTCGGTACACTTTGCCCATAGTGTGTGCAGTTTAATATTTTTGATATTATAACATGTGAACATTCACTTTATGTGATTGTGATTGGTCCAAATAACCCCATGAAATTATTGTGCAGTATTCTCTTTACTGATTGGCTGCGATCGTGGGAAAAACTTTTTAACCCCGCCTTCTGGATTTGTTTGTTCTGAATGAACATTTTTGGCCGCCATTATTTTGATTCAACTCGCGAAAGGGAATTGGGAAAAAATGGTCTCGTCCAGTCTCAATATTGCCAATTTACCCCCACAAGGGTTTGTTATGTCATGTATAAAATATCATAACATGAAAAATGGCAAAACCCCCAAGACAAGAACAATAACAACAACAAGTAAAACTATTGCTTAGTTGATAACTAGGGTGGGGGTGGGGATGGATGGGCGGTATATCTGTAGCATGGAATCCAACCTATATACAAGCTTGGTTTAAATGTGAACTTACTGAAGTAAATAAACTCACCTTTGTTCACAGAAGAATGTAAACATAAATCGGTCTCCCCAACTGACAGAACTTTATCCAACCATAGCATATTTACGCGGTAAATGTGATGCAAGTCCGATTCAAAAAGAGATTTGTTTACGTCTTCTTTACAATCTAATGTTCCAAATCGAATTCTGCAAATATCCGGTCACAAATACATTACAGTAAATATGTGTATTTCTGCATCCAGTAATCTCTTTTTCGCAAAAATATCGCAACAACGTAATGTTCAGTTGTGATGTGGAAATTCAATGTAAACACCGGCGCTGTATTGTATAGGCCAACTCAAACCGGTACTGTGTACCGTTTCAAACAATGTGACATCACACGCATTTGACATTTTGTGTTGACAAATGTTTGTCTTTTGTAAAATGTTCTATTTTTTTGGATGGACGCTTATTCTTTGATTTATAGTTAGCAAAAATGTATAGTATACTTTTACTATTTCAACTTTGTTTGGGACTATTTTTTACGCACAACAAATGAAAGGTACAGCGTCTGAAAGAATGAAAGATATTATTCATTCTTTTTTCTATCTAAATAATTTCAATATTCTGATTGACACAAATATTATACACTGAAATAACAATTAAATAATCAAGTGGGACACATTGCGGTGGTTTTGACAATAATTTGGAAGTTTGGTTTGCTTCTTAGGGAAGGTCTGTGTTACATGAAGGGGTGATGTTACTAAGAATGTATCAATTGACCTATCGCCACTTGTCAATCATACCGAGCCATTAACCAATCAGCGAACGTAAATTAGACACACCTCAAGGCATTGCTTTCGTCCGCTTTTTTCCTCCGACAAGCCTGTGGCAATAATGAATTGATTATGATAAGTATTTACAAATTTTGCAATGATTTTTTTTATTTCTCCATCGATAAGGGTGAAAAGAAGTTAGTGGGAGCCTTGTAATTCTTATAGTCGATATCCAGATCGTCTAAATAGAGGAATTAGATTTATTCCTTTCCCGAAACATAGACAAAACTTCGATGGATAAAGACTATTTTGTTGTCGCGTGTACGATCAGCTGAATATGGAAATAATTGATGACAATAACAACATGTTTCTTTGCGTAAAAGTAAGTAGAAAAGCATGTCCTGTTGATGGCTTGAAGAAAAAAAGAAACTGAAATTGAAAATATATTCATTAATAAACGTTTCTAGAATGTGAGTGAACCCCCTAAATTTCTGGCTTTGATGTATATTATTTTCTTGTATAGGATGTAGTGAACCCCAGACTGCATTACTGAAAGTTTGAAAATTGTGACTTTAATGTTGGCTTGTCTTAAAAATAATGATTTATCGTCTCGATCTTTCAGACACTTGAGTGACTCTATACTTTCTCATTGGTCTGAAGAAGGGGTGGGGATACAAAAATGTAATAATAAAGAAATACAAAAACATTGGTTTCAAATAATTATCATTAGATATATTAAGCATGCATTTACATGTTTTCATCAACAGACATCATTGATCAAAATTCCATCTGACGAACAGTAGAACTTTAAAATTATTATGGACAACAGTAATTATTTAGGATTTTGTTATTAATTTTTAATTCGCTTACTTCCAAGGCAGCATAAATATAAGTCAGATAAGATTAATAAGGATAAGATTATATACTAAATACATTAGCATTTTTGGGAGCGAATTTCCTTTTACATTAATATTTTCTCCAACAAATTTAAAATTGGTTTTATTACTTACTGAAATAAAACACTTACGTTATTACTATACGAACTTGAACTACAAATATAAATGTTGTTTACTGCGGTATAATTTATGCAGCTTTATAATTTAACATTTTTAGGAATAATGCAAATCATTTTTAATAAATATATCACTTAAACTGAAACATATTTCCTTGCCCAATACTGCTTGTTTGTCGGAGGTTAGCAGGTGGTCATGTCACGTGATTGGGTAGGCGGAGCGATCTATCATCTCGCGTAAGGTCAATTGGGCAAGGAAATATGTTTCAGTTTAAGTGATATATTTATTAAAAATGATTTGTATTATTCCTAAAAATGTAAAATAATAAAGGTGCATAAATTATGCTGCAGAAGACAATATTTATAGTTGTAGTTCAAGTTCGTATAATAATAGCCTAAGTGTTTTATTTCAGTAAGTAATAAAATCAAATTATTAATGTAAAATGAAATTCGCCCCCAAAAAATGCTAATGTATTTAGTATATAATCTTATCCTTACTAATCTTATCTGGCTTATGTTTATGCTGCCTTGGAAGTAAACGAATTAAAAATTAATAACAAAATCCTAAATAATTACTGTTAGAAGTATACAGTTGTCTATAATAATGTTAAAGTTCTACTGTTCGTCAGATGGAATTTTGATCAATGATATCTGTTGATGGAAACATGTAAATGCATGCTTAATATAACAGACGATAATATCTGAAACCATTGTTTTTGTATTTCTTTATTATTACAACATTTTTGTATCCCCACCCTCCTTCAGACCAATGAGAAAGTAAAGAGCCACTCAAGTGTCAGAAAGATGTAGACGATAAATCATTATTTTTAAGACAAGCCAACATTGAAGTCAAAATTGTCAAACTTTCAATAATGCAGTTTGGGGTTCACTACATCTTGCACAAGAAAATAATATACATCAAAACCAGAAATTTAGGGAATTCTCCACTCATATTCTAGAAACGTTTATTTATGTATATATTTTCAATTTCAATTTCTTTTTTTCTTCAAACCATCAACAGGACATGCTTTTCTACTTACTTTTTCGCAAAGAAATATGTTATTGTCATCAATTATTTCCATATTCAGCTGATCGTACACGCGACAACAAAATAGTCTTCATTCATCGAAGTTTTGTCTATGTTTCGGGAAATAAACAAATCATTGCAAAATTTGTAAATACTGATCATAATCAGTTCATTATTGCCACAGGCAGCTTGTCGGAGGAAAATAGCGGACGAAAGCAATGCCTTGAGGTGTGTCTAATTTACGTTTGCTGATTGGTTAATGGCTCAGCGTTTAATTACAACTAGGTATAATAAGTCACTTTTTAATTACAATAATAAAATTTGCATTAAAAATAAATAAATACAAATACTAGTATGTACAAATAATGAAAGTTGCAGGCAAGATATGCAGCTGGCCTACCTATGGAAAATGTCAATAATTAGCAATAGAATCGACAACTACAATTTCGTTTATACAAAAACGTACAGCTATGTAATTAAGACTAACGTAACACAGATATGACGTATCAAGCAGGGTTCAGTTTTTAGCACGTAGTGCCTCTTAGTGCTTCTTAGTAGTTCTTAGCGGTGTTTACCAAGACCGTATCAAGTCTATACAAACATTTCCACATCGAATACGCACATCAAGCTATGCTTGAGAAAAAGCAGCCCATAGTCTAGCTATAGAACTACATACAGTGCTGCCTTATTTTATCCGACTGCCATAATGAGGCAGGTCGCAAGGATTCATGTATCGAAGAGAATCTATAAAAATGTGATTCATTAGACATTACACTTCTCCAGAGGCTAATTTCAAAACCAGCTATTTTCGACCTTACAATTTCTTTCCAATTTTGTGTATCTGGTACTGGTATCTTGGAACACTGCAAATATTTCCATTTTGGTCACATTTTCAGGAACCAAAGAGTTTAGACCATTCGGATTAAAATGCCAATACCAAGCAGACCGTGTAAAGAATTTTTTCCTTTCTTGCATGCTTCGACTATTGCGTCGTGTGACGTAAACATTGAGTTAATACGGTGTCCCAGATGTATTGCATACTCAGCAACCGGTACACATAAAGGACCCAAGATAACATTTCATCTTGACACAATTCCTGTATTACAGACCGAAGATAACAACGTATGACTTCGTGTCATATCGCCACTTGTTACTCTAGGCGATATGAACTTAGTGTAGCTATACTGTTACTGTAACTTTTGCATTTTTGACGGATACTATATGAGGTAATCACTGTCATGAATCAAAGATTCGTTACAAATACGATCATGGCATGGTGCTTTGGATTTCTTTACACTGTGAATTATTTCTTTTATTTCACTTACACTGCTACTGTTCTGTAAGGCCTCAATATGACCTGCACTATCTTGCGGAGATTGACTTAATTCCCGCTAAATAAATGCATAGACTTTACACGCCAGAATTTAATTGATGTACCTTTAATTGATGTAATAACAGCGGATGAAAAGAAGAAAAACATCAAGCCCAAACAAAAGGGGACACACATATTATGACTGCTACATGATGTCGCATCGTGCAATGGGTCAGTAGTTTTCAGGAATTTTATTGCCAACATTACAGATGAGCCATTCTGATCGGATTAAACACACACACACACACACACACACACACACACACACACACACACACACACACGCACGCACGCACACACAACTTCGACAAATCAGCACAGAACCTGTATAAACATGGTGATTGTCAGGGATTTGACATCGCCTACATAAACATTGAAGTTATTGCCGATATATTTTTGTGCGCAACACATATCGACCGTTTGTAGACATATACCAATATTTCCCTCGGCTCTTGAGTTACTGTGGTCCGCAAGAGCCTTTGGGCGATCTGTACAGCAAATTTCTGTATCGAATCTCGTGTTTGACAACTTGTACATCCAGGTGGAGTCGCATAACCCTCGCACCTGTCGTGATATCTAATTACAAGGCTACTTAGGCGGGTATTGGCCATTACATCAATATCCAGTCACACGAGACTTTCGCTCATTCTAAATATTTTGGCAGTGTGTCGACTCTAGCGTCTGCGGATTTGTCATTTGACCATCACATGATGAATTGCAGTTATGTGACATATTTTTGAACAGCGCTCCAAAGAATATAATCGATGGATTATCTGACAGTTTTCTCTGCAATCTGGGTTACGGTCTAAAATTAAAAGCTTAACAACGTAAATCCAAACTTTAATTAGTCCTGAGAAGTCGATGCTTTTGCTTCTTAACCGAGCGGCTTTACAACAAGCATTATTTAACCCCCTTTTCCTTCATAATGATAAAGTTTTTTATGTTTTACACAATATAACAGAAGTATTTTCGGTTGATATTGGATTTAGCGAAGACACTGAAAGCAACCTCGTAAATGACATGTTTATTTATAATGAATGACTCTAGCACCATACTCGTGCAGATAAAAACCAGCGATAGATTTAACATTACGATGCGCACAAAGATGAACAACTGAGATAAGGAAACGATATCGTTCCGAAATGGAACTAATAAGAATATGTAACTTCAACGAGTAATCAGACCAGAATCGACGTATGGAACGCATAAACAAATATGATTGATAAATAGATATATCACCATGGATGATGAATGTATAGAATTTATCATCATCATCATCATCATCATTGGCAGCTCAGTCTCGAGAGACCATGTGAGTAGCGCCCTTAGAGTGTTGTCTGTCTCTGGGGTTTTGGCATCGTCTGTTGTGGCTGTGCAGGCCGATGCGCGAGTGACAGTCCCTATTGCAGTTGGTGCAGACGTACTGGGAAGTCTGACTTGCTTGGGTTGCTGCTGCGCTCTTCTTTCTCTCACGTTTCTCTGCTGCCTGCTGGACTCTCCTCCCATCAGCGACTGCTATGCCCTTGCTGACCGTCAATCTCCAGGTGCCTCGGTCCTCGGCCAGCACTTCCCAGCTGTCTGGTGAAATGCCGCATGCCTTCATGTCCCTCTTGCACACATCCTTAAAGCGGAGTGAGGGGCGGCCGACTCTTCTGGTGCCAGTGGCCAGGTGACCATATACGATGTCCTTTGGCAGCCTCCCATCCTCCATGCGTCGGACGTGTCCCAGCCATCGAAGGCGGCGTTTGCTCAGCAGGGAGTACATGCTTGGGATACTTGCACGCTGAAGGATCTCGCTGTATGGGACGTGGTCTTGCCAGCTGATTTTCAGGATGCGTTGTAGGCACCGTATATGGAAGGAGTTGAGTCGACGCTCTTGCCTCATATAGGTGCTCCAGATCTCACTTCCATATAGGAGGGTGCTCAGAACGCATGCTTGGTAGACTCGAGTCTTGGTGTGCACTGTCAGCGCGCTGTTTTCCCACACCCTCTTTGTTAGTCGGGCCATGATGGTGTTTGCCTTTCCAAGCCTTCTCTCCAACTCCACATCAAGCGAAAGAGTGTTGCTGATGGTTGACCCCAGGTAAATAAAGTTGTTGACTACTTCCAGGGTGACGCCGTCGATTCTGATGGAAGGGACAGTGGTGACATCTTGAGCACTGACATTTGTCTTTTTTAGGCTGATGGTGAGCCCGAACTGCTTGCAGGCATAAGCAAAACGGTCTCCCAGTCTCTGGAGGGCATCCTCGGTGTGGGTCACAAGAGCCGCGTCGTCAGCAAAGAGCATCTCCCTGATGAGTACTGACCTCACTTTGGTCTTCGAGCGCAGTCGTGCCAGGTTGAACAGCCTCCCATCGGACCTGGTGTGCAGATATACGCCATCAGTGGACGTGCTGAAGGCGTAGGACAGGATCAGGGAGAAGAAGATCCCGAAAAGGGTTGGTGCCAACACGCAGCCCTGCTTCACGCCGCAGTTAATGGGGAAGAAATCTGAGGTGGATCCATCATACAGTACTGTACCCTTCATATTTATATGGAAGGAGATTATCATGCTGCGGAGTTTTGGGGGGCAGCCGATCTTCCCAAGAAGTTCAAATAGGCCCTTCCTGCTGACCAGGTCGAAGGCCTTGGTGAGGTCGATGAACATCATGTAGAGTGGCTGACCTTGCTCTCTGCTCTTCTCTTGGAGTTGTCGGAGGGAGAAGATCATGTCTGTTGTCGACCTTCCTGCTCTGAAGCCGCACTGGGATTCCGGATACACGCGGTCCGCCAGCAGCTGCAGCCTGTTTAGGAGGATGCGGGCAAACACTTTGCCAACGATGCTGAGAAGCGAAATTCCTCTGTAATTGTTACAGTCACTGCGGTCTCCCTTGTTTTTGTAGAGGGTCACAATGGTGGCGTCGCGCATGTCTTGGGGACTGCTCCTTCCTCCCAGCAGAGGCAGAGTAGCTCATGCAGCGGCTGTAGCAATGTCGGTTTCCCACGTTTGATGGCTTCTGGCGGGATGCTGTCGCTACCTGGTGTTTGTCGTTTGGGAGGGAGTCGATGGCTTTGCTGAGCTCCTCTAAGGTAGGCACTTTGTCGAGCTCCTCCATAGTGGGAAGTTCCTGTACGTTTCTAAGGGCCTCATCGGTGACTGACGTTTCTCGGGAGTACAGCTCTGAGTAGTGCTCCACCCATCTGGTCATCTGTTGCACGCGGTCTGTGATCTTCTCTCCCGTCAGAGATTTCAGGGGGCGACCCCTTTACTGTAGGGCCTAGGGCCTTCTTGATGCCATTGTACATGCCTTGGATGTTTCCTGACTCGGCACTGCGCTGGATTCCTTCACACAATTGCTGCCAGTACTCGTTTGCGGACTGTCTAGCAATGCGTTGGGTAGTGCTTCGGGCTTTTCTGAGGGAAGCAAGCGTCCGTTCATTGGGACATTTTTTGTAAGCTATGAAGGCTTCTCGTTTGTCCTCGATTACTGGTTCCATCCTTGAAAGGTGTGCGTTGAACCAGTCCTGGCTGGGCCGTTCTTTCTTGCCAAAGATGAACAACTGAGATAAGGAAACGATATAGAATTTATACACTAATATAAATAATATATGGTTCTATCACCAAGGATGATCAAAGTATATAATGTATAAACAAATATGAACGATGTATGATTCTATCACCAAGGGCTATCAATATGCAAAACATACGCAAAAATATAAACAATGATGGTTCAGATGTAAGATAAATGTATGATTGATTTTCACTCGTTTAGCGATATTCAATTATTGATTTCACCCATATAGTTATATCGAATAATATTGATTCAAAAATAGAATATTCGTATCTCCTGGCGTCCAGTTGACGTTGACGATGTATTTCCGGTTCCACGGTTCGCTTCGAATGGTCAAAAAGCCAGCACGCATGGTCCGCCCCTCCCAGTCTACCGAAGGATCCATCGCGAGTCTCCTTATTCCCTGCAGACCCGTTGGTCCTGAAGTTTTTGTTGCTACACTGCTAGTAAACTAGCACCGTCTTCGGAGTCAACGTCACCAACCACAGCATCCGGGTTTTACGAAATCCACAGTACTACGACTCGCCGTGAAAAACAGCTGAACATGTAATGACTGAGTCGTGTAAAACGTGAGATACGCTCAAGTACGAATACAATAATATGTACATTACGCATGCGCCTACATGAATCGGCTTCGAGATAATTGGGTTTCTAACTACAAGCACTGCGTGCACATCAATGGGTAAACTGAACTAAGTATTTTTAAACAACCACGGAGAACATAAACCGCTCTCGTGTAACCCTGTACACGACAACGAAACTCGAGTACAGTTTCGTTCATATATAATGAATAAACATTTTAGTACAGGCAATTTCGTAACACACAATAGTTTAGAAATATTGACTGTAAAATGTTCTTCTCGTTAATGAAGTTGAATGCAAAATTTATATGCAATTATATTTATTTCTATAGAGTTTTGATATTACAGACCAAGGAATTGGCATCAGAAATTATTGGATCTGGAGGAGATACTAAATTAACCTTCTACGCGACGTATGATAGGCAATAATGGATTGAAATAAAAATAACTGATCCTACTTATTTAAGATTAGAGGTTTTGATTTTAAAGAAAAAGAATATTAATGTCTGTCTTGTTGAATATTGGTTTACCTGCATAGAATTTTTAAACATGACACTGCAGTCGTCAGACAGTAATGTAGATGTAACACATCATGTATAATTTGCAGCAGCATCACTGAAGATTGCCTGAAAGATGAAGTTAATTCATTTTAATTTGATATTGTTTGCATTATAAGAAAGGCTAAGTCAATGTAGTCTTTTCGTTTTCCAAATTATGTAAATATCACAAAGTTAAAATATCTGAAAATTATTCGCGGGAGTAATAAAATGCAACTGTCTTATATGCAGGTATACATTTAGTACTATAACAATACATTGACAATTCATATAGATATACATACAACATTCATTCAAGGTATACATTTTCTTAAGGTTATCATTTGAACATGGCTATTACTGGCAAAAATTATTGGAATTATTAGTGTACGTGAATAACATTGAGTGTACCAAAGTATATCATTTTTGCATTTTTAATTTTTTTATTTGAAAAAGGTATGTCCTAAAGGGCGCTATTTGTGTTTCGTATCCTGATCTTCATTTGTCCAATTCGCCCTAAGCAGGGCTTTTTATATCGCCCCAAACAAGGCTGATTATTTCGCCACTACGGGCCTTGATGTTCTACCAGCAGGCCATAATGAAAAAAAACAAAAAACAAAAAAAAAACCCCCACACACAACATTAAGGCTCGGTGTCGTATGACGAACGTGATAAAGGAATACAACCACGGCACAGTATGCCATCACAGATCATGACAATGTTTTATGCAGTTGGACTCGACTTACAAGCGAGTATAATTAACGGTATATCCAATATCACGAAAGAAGAAAGCTAATGTGGTTTAACCAACTGATATAACTGCTTCTGTAATGTGGGATAGTTTTGATATCATATCCAGGAAGATAATCAGACTTGCTGTTATGCAGTATTAGGTTGCAGATGTTAAGAATATATTGAAATAAAACTCAACTGGAAATGTATAATATAATGACATAAAACTCGTGTATCCACCATGAATAATATTAACAGGTATGGTTTAATCGTTTCTAACTGCTTGTAAATGCACTTATGTTTCAGTTTATGAAAGCCATAAACAAACTGTCACACAACTAAAAACAAATCACATTGATCTAATATTGATCCCAAGAGAAATACATTTGAGTACAATCCTCCCTACTTATGGCGATAATTGAGTCAGCCATAAAGTTACACTAAAACACGAACTCTAACGCAATCAAAAGCAGATTGGTAATGTCATGGAAGTTTGATTGCAGATCTTTTAATTTTACTCAAATTATAGTTGTGGGAACCGTTTAATGGCCGAGGAATATTTCATTATGCTATATCATGATATTATGCTATATCATAATGGCGTATAAAACATACATAATCTATTAGTAAGTTGTGCCATATTCATGTACATATTAGAGGTGTGCGGTATTACCGGCATGCCGGTGTACTTCGGTATTTTTGTTTCCAATGGTACGTACCACGATACTTTTTTCGATGTACCGATACTCCGATAGTTTCCGTTAATAAGGAAAGTACAGAAATTCCCGATGAATCTTGTTACGATTTAAATGATATTAACATCGTGCTTCATTATTCTTGACAAAATAGTTCAGCAAATTAACTTTCTTGTTTCAAAATGGTTGTATCTGTCACAAATTAATTGTGAATATTATAAGTAATTTTATTACGTACTCATTTAATCTTATATAGCTGATCTGGCGTGCGAGACAGATGTTCAGTCTGTGATTCCTTATCGCACACCTAAAATTTCCGTATCGCATACACAGCCTGCAACTACCTTTACAGATTGAATTATAAAATAGTCCGCTTATAAAATATCCGGAATGATTTATTGCTATATATTGTAAATGATTACAAATGCCAACACATGTTTGTAATTTTAAGAAATGCAGGCATGTTTGGTCAAAATTGCTGCTTTTGTCGCTGGGCAGTTTATGTGCATTTATAGTTAGCTGGGCCAAGAAATTAGAATTAGTTGAGGTGGACAGTAATATCTTTCACATAATATTTGACAATCAGTTTTCCGATGAAGCTAGCGTGCAAGTGACATCAAACATGAGAGAGAGAGAGAGAGAGAGAGAGAGAGAGAGAGAGAGAGAGAGAGAGAGAGAGAGAGAGAGAGGGAGAGAGAGAGAGAGAGAATGTACTTTGCTGCCAAAATCTTGTACTGGAATCTTTAAAAATCCATACAAAGTAAGAAAGGCTCAGGAAGTCATGTCAGGATTCAATACAAAAAAAAACAACATTACCACTGTTTAATTAGACACTTAAACTGGTGCCTAACTGATTACATTGATGAAACAGGATGATCTGCACTTAAAACCAGATACTCTTAATAGTTACAAGAGAGCTATAGACAGATAATTAAGGTACAGTAACTATGGC
>JAECUM010032533.1:0-37863 GCA_016617855.1 Megalonaias nervosa | reverse complement strand
TTTTTTATTTTTTTCCCTTATCAGAATAATTGGGGGAGGATATAGTGATATTCATGTTCATATGCAAAGTAAATTCATAAATTTGTTGATACATAAGTTCCTATAGTCCCCCTACTCTGCCTTTGTGTTTGTTTTTTTCTGAAATGCGGGTAATATATTTGCGTTTTCGTTTCAATAACTTTGCCGCTGTTTAATATTAAGGGCCGGACCATTTAATGTTCAGTGAAGCTGGGGGGAGGGGGGGGGTAGGGGGTTGGCTGGGGCTTTTTATTTATTCAGCTAATGTATATAATAGGTTCTTTTTTTTTCTCCAGTAAATTAGAGCAAGAATATATTTTCAAGCAGTTTAAGGGACGGAACTCCCCCCACTCCGCTCCAAAATTAAATAGCCAGTTCCTAAGGGATTAAACTTTGCATTATTATAAATCGTCATTAGCAGGCGTGTCCCCGTTTCACATTAGGACCCTCTCTTCATGATCAAGATGACAGATACATATTTTCAGTTTTTCATTACATTTTTCTCAGATTTTTTAAAACTTTCTAGTCACTGAGATTAACAGATGAAATTTTTTTTATACTTTTTATGATCATTAGTCTCGTGTCTCGTGCTGCATAAGGAGGCCTATCTTCAACGTCAAGGTCACAAATACATAAACTTTTATTGTGACATTTATTTTTTTTAAATCCTGCTGTCAGATATCTGGAAAAAATACTCCTGCTCTGATTTATAGCTAAAAAAAAACGATTATATTCATTGTATTAGTTTAAAAATATAAACTGAGGTAAAAGAAAAAAAAATTCCCGCTGGAAGGAAAAACTATAAGTACTAATCCACCAACCCTCAAAAAATTATTGTTATGTATATTTCATTTTTATTGTGTATATTACTTTTATCATGATCGTAATTGAAGGTTGTGGATGGAGTACCTGACGTTTGTCAAGATTTAAAATAAAGATGTTTATGTACCACGAGTTCACGGTCATTCTTCTTTGCAATAAGACTTGGCCCAGTAATTGTCTCTTAGGAAGCTTTAATTCTACTTTGGGATTATTGAGAACTCTATAAAAGACAGTCTGGATTATATCATTGTGATACATCAGGACATTCAAGGCTACTGACTTGTGATGGAAAATTTAGTATTATTTGGGATTTAATTCAAACTACTGTGTCATTTGATTTTTCACTTTGTATTATATGGAAATAAATCGTTTTGTTGATTTTAATCAACTTTGTGAGTTTGACTTTCTTTCTGTTACACTGTTGAAGACATAGAGTTGTAAAAGGACTAAAAGTTAGAGCATAAATCTCACAAACTACATGTACTATTTTTTGCGCTTAATTGTTACATTCAGGCAGTAAGAATAGAGATTTAAACATGCCCAGGCAGTATCCTTACTGCCCACACTCAGTGAGAGATGTATAGAACTTAAGTAGTCATGTGATACGCAAACATACAACAGTAGAGATGAGTTCAATTCACTGCGAAAGCTAGATATTAACTGATGGAAAGCAGCACGATAATATACGACTGCCTGAAATAGAGAAGATTATAGAAGAAAGCCTTGCGAAAACTGACAATAAAATAACAACCAATGAGCATTCACGTTGCTTTCAAACGAACTGAAGATTGAAAGTGAAAACTTACTTCGTAAAAAAAAAAAAAAAACTTCACGACATAGGGTCTAACTTCAACAGATTTTTCATTTGCAACAAATCATACCAAAAGAGTAAGAACAAACACGAAGAATGAGCCAACAAAAGGAAAAGAACAGGTATTACTCGGTTTGCTTTCAGTAGTCAATACTCCAACATTAGGAGCCCGGGCATACATCATCTTCAGGCTAGAATTCAAGGACAAAACACGAAGTGGCATCGAATCAGAAGTACAGTAATCGTGAGGACAAAAATATCAAAATTAGAAACGTTCATACAAAACAATTACGTGAACAAGAGCTGCGTCAAAATGTATTTATAAAATGCATTAATTTAGTAGAAAGCAAAGTGTTTTCATGTCTTTTCAAAGTCTTTTGTTCTTTCTGAATCCTTTATTGCATTACTCAAATCTTTGAAAGTCATACAGAAAGTCCGTAATGTGTAGTAATTCACGTTGCATTTAACCACTGAAAGAATTCGGTTCATTTGCGGTTTTCATTATTGCATAATACTTGCAATTTTATCAACACTGGTGTTAAAGAACAACAACAGCTTTGCCCGACCATCACTTACGGTTATTTAAAATGTATACAAATTTTGATGTACAGAGTGACTATATCTTCTCTGTTCATGATATTTTAAATAGATGCATTCATGTATATTAATTTTAGATAGCTAAAGGTCTAAAATTTATGGTTGATGCACAAATAGTCTTGTAGATGTTCAAATATTTATTATAGATGTCCAAAAATCTAAAATGTAGACATTGCACATATTGATCCTATGCCTAATATAGCGCTGATGGCTATAATGTGGAAATATTTTACTCAAAATTAAAAAAGAATATGGGGAGATATATTGACTAACCTTACTGAAGGGTATTACAGCTATCGTAACCATAGACACCGATTATTGTCGGCAATCCGAAATATAGATTTACAGTACTGATTAACTTGTTTGGTTATCTGACTACTGACATTTAATAAACAACAAAATACAAAGAAAGCGAATATCAAATTAAAACTCTATATTTGCCAACGTCTCTCTCCCCAATTTCAGAACGAAATATTTCAAATCAGAAAATCCCCTTTTGGCGAAATTACCATGTATAAATTGGAGGAATTTATGGTAGAGAATATAAACGAACTTTTATTGATGAAACAGGTTTAAAGATAAAAACTAAAAGGTAAAATCGAATTTGTGAAATGGAAACGATATAATGATTTTTTAATTGCTGGAAGCCATAAAAATATTGCCATTGAAAGTATATAATACTGATATGTAAAAGAAAAAATACACCATATACAGAGGCAATGGGTTATTTAGTCAAGTTGATTTATTAATGCTAATATCCTATGAATAGTTTGTACTGTAAGATGAGTCGTGAGTCAATGGCGTACATTGATTCATTCATACGTTCCAAGGTTGAGTCGGACTATAAGTACAAGTAAACATGACGTGATTAAACAAAGACATGAGTTCTGGTAAAAGAACCAGACTGACCTAATTTCTGATTATCCAGAATTAAAACAGCTGATGTTTACTGAGAGAGTCTTTTGAAATGACAAGATGATTCATTCAAAGCCTCGTATATCATTTCTGTCTATCGTATGTTAGTATTCTATAAAAGAGGATCAATACTTAGAATTAAGCATTCTTAGTAGTACTATCAGTCTTGGAAGAGTTATTCACCGAGAGGAATTTACTTACTTAATTTAATCATTCATTTGAATTATAGTGTTCTAACATTCATCTAAAGAATATTTGGATACACAATAGCTGTACGGTATTACTGTGAAATATTCAGAGAAATTGGGATTTGTAGCTATATTCGAGTTACTGTAAATTCATTCAAAGACATTTTGGGATTATATCATAGGGATTTCTTCTGTACTGTTGACACATCAGTACTTTACTGACTATCAATCAGGAATGTCTTTGGAACTCATTTGAATTATGGAAAACTATTGGAATTGATAGAACAATTAGGATTTTAGGATTTCATTCACCATACTGTGAGTTATTTTTAAATCTTTCACTTTGTATTTTGGAGAAATAAAATATTATTTTCAATAATATAAAACTCGTTGGTTTTGCTTTCTCATGCTACTCATTTTAAGACTCATAAAGTCGAAATAAAGAAATTTGGGGCACGTCCGTGATTTGAATTTTTTAAAGAATATTTCACAAATTTCAATTTGATTTTAATATTTTAGATATTGAATTGATTTAATATTTCATAGATTTAATAGTTTAGGTATTTAGAATACAAGGGAGATTACAATTGTTTTTGGGAAATTTAAGTTTCAATTTGGTTCGAAATTTTCTTAGTCTCTGGTATTTTAATTTCATACATTTGGGAAATTTATAGCAAGACCAACAAGCTGTCACCATGACATCTAAAATACAGAACTTTATTACAGATCCTACCAGGAGGGGTTAACGTCCTTAAATAAGGAGGAGTTCTTTGATGTTACCAGACATATTAATACTTGAGAAGGGAAAAGGAAATGGATTAACATTTTTATCATTCTGACAAAGTTGCTTATGTTTCGAAATGGCAAAGAGAGGTTTGGACTTTGTTATTATAAACTGTACTTATTGGTTGAGCTTGTGATATTTACATTTTACTGCCAGTACAAAAAGTGATAATTATGATGTGGTCAAGGAATGTATCTTGAAGGCTATGCGTTGGTACCTGAGGCCTATAGTCAAAGATTTAGAAACTGTTGAAAGGAATATCGTTAGACTCATGTTGAGTTTGCATGGGAGAAAAATATGAGAATTTGATAGGTGGTGTACAGCCAATAAATTTGACAATGATTATGATATCACAGACAACTCATACTGATTGAAGACTTCAAGAATTGCGACCATTGTGACTTTAAGACCTACCCTGAGGAGAACAAGGTTGAGGCTTTCGAGAGGGCAGCTAGTACAGCTGATGACTATTCTTTGACTCACAAAATTTCAGCTGTAAATAAATCTTCCTCTCAACAGGCTTTTGTTTAAAAACATACAGTCTCACATGAGTACTTTAAAATCTCAATCTGGTACAACTATTATAAATCAAATTTCTGACAAAACTTATCAGAAATCCTTATCTCTTCCCACCTACACCTATTATAAGAAGAATGGGCGCGTTATTTCTGATTGCCATAGACTGAAATTTCGGCAACAGAATAAAAACAGAGCTGTTCCAAATGCTTTTGTTTGTAAGAGTTGAAGGTCATTGTTTATGTATTGAAAGAAATGCATTTATTGAGTCCAGCAAACCCAGTGTGGTTTTATTATGGAAATTTATGAAACAGCCATATGGAAAGTTTCTGTAAGACTGTTATTATGCCAAATCTATTCCTACTAAAATATTAAGGGACATATTAGCTTCTTAGTGTACTTTTTATTTTTCTGAAAAGTCTTCTTCTAGTGAAAGTGTTCTTATTCAGGGAGTATAGTGTGGATTTTTAATGTTCCTCTCCATTGTATTAATTTATCATCAGTCTTAATATCTGGACCCGTAACTACAGGAGAAGCGACTACTTTGCCCATTCTGGGTGTTACTTTATTACTAGGTAGTGGTTAATACACTTATAACTGACAAACCTTGTATGGATCAAAGAGTTGATCTTTCTGAAATTATATTGATCAGGGTGTTATTTCCTTAGCAGATACATTTAAGGGTCGGTATTTTAATGAGCTCACTTTTACCCCTAGTATAAAACAATTAAGAGGTATTGTTCACATTGATGCTCTTTTTACTACTCAGTCTCTTAATTCTAATCAGGGTGATAAAAGACAATCACTAGGTGTCTCACAGGAACAAGATCCTGAGGTCTCCTTTTATATTATAGAAAACTATTAGAGAATCAGATGCCACGCATTTACCAGCTTAATATTTCGTGAAAAATGGGGTCCTTATGAGGAAATGGAGGCCACCTAAGGTATCAGCTAGAGATGAGTGGTCAGTAAGCTATCAAATTGTTGTTCCTAGGTCATATCAACAGGAACTTCGTATTCTTACCCATGAAACTCCGTTGTCTGGTCATTTAAGAGTTAGTAAGACTTATCATAAGATCTTAAATCATTTTTATTGGCCGAAAATTAAAAATGATGTTTGTAAATACTGTACATCTTGTCATACTTGTCGAATGGTAGGAAAACCAAATCAGAAGATACATAAAGCTCATCTGCAACCTATTCCAGCATTAGACGAACCATTTAGCAGAATAATGGTAGATTGTGTCGGCCCTTTACTTAAGACCCAGTTAGGAAACCAATACTTGTTGATGATTATATGTGCGTCTACGACCTTTTCCAGAGACTGTTAGTTTGAGAAGTGTAAAATAACGACCATAGTAAAAGCTTTGGTAAAGTTGTCCACATTTGATGGCCTTCCCAAATCTGTCCAATCTGATTGAGCGTCAAATTTTGTATGAAGTTTTCTTGCATACTATGCATATATGAGGCATCCAACAATTTAAATCTTCTGCCTATCACCCTGAGAGTCAATGTGCATTGAAAAGATTTCAGCAGACGTTGAAGAATATGATTGGGTCATATTGTTTTGACACAAGAAAAGATTGGGTTTTCATTTATTGTTTGCTGTTAGGGAATCAGTTCAAGAGTCTTTAGGTTTTAGTCATTTTGATTTTGTTTTTCGACATGCTGTCCGCGGACCATTGAAGTTATTACAAGAGAAACGTCTTTCAATTGAGAAGTCAGAAATTAGTCTTCTTGACCGTGTATCAGATTTCAAATACAGAGTGTCAAAGGCTTGTGAAATAGCAAGAAACTTAGTTTCATCCAGATGACAAAGTTTTGGTTCTATTACCCATACCTCTTCAGGCTGAGTAATTTGGTCCTTATACCATTGAAAAGAAAGTAAGTGACTTAAAATTACATAATAAAAATGCTAATGAGAGGAGAAAAAGAAACAACTTTGTCACATCAATATATTAAAGGGGTATGTGGACAGATTGACCTGTAACTTATTCAATCAATTTAGTTGTACCTGTTCCACACACTGAGGATTTAAACAAGGATGTGAATCAGACTTTTACGACTTTGCTGTGACCAATCTTCGCAATTCGGAAATATTGGACAATCTGGACCAGAAACTTTCGCATCTGCTTCCACAAGAGAAGAGAGTATTAAAACAGATCTTAACAGAATATGAGCACTTCCAACATGAACAAATAAAATCTACCATGACGTCGAAATTGTAGATTATACACCTGTGAAACAAAATCCTTACAGGATGAATCCTCTTCAGCAAAACTGTTTGAAGAAAGAAGTTCAATATTTGTTAGAGAATATGTATTTTGTGCTGAAATCAGATAATACTTTCCGTATGTATACAGAAAAGTAAAGTGTCACTTAGAGAGAGTTTCATTTCCAATACCCAGAATCAATGACTGCATTGAGAGAATTGGAAATGCAAAATATATCAGCAAGTTTGACCTTTTGAAGGGATTCTGGCAAATTCCTCATACTAAAAAAGCAAAGGAAAGTTCAGCATTTATAACTCCAGATGGTATTTACCAATATAAGGTTAAATAGTTCGGAATGAAAGGTTCCTCCAGTACTTTACAATGTTTGATGAACATGATAACATCTGGTATAGGTAATTGTGATGCTTACATCGATGATGTCATCTTCTACAATGACGCCTCGAAAGACTACTTGGAGACTAACCCGAAGTTCTTTGATCGACTCAATGTTGCAAATTTGACAATCAATTTAAGTAAAAGTGACATTTTGCCATGCCTGTGTTACACTTTTAAGACATGTTGTTGGACATGGACAAATAAAACGTATAGAAGTTAAGGTTAAGGATATTTGTGAATTCCCCGTGCCTCTCAGCAAGAAGCGACTGATGAGATTTTGGTGTCTGGTTGGATATTATTGGAAATTTTGCTCAGATTTTTCCATAATTGCTGAACAATCCCTGGTCAATTTATTAAGTACGAAGACAATGTTTCATTGGTCTGACAAATGTCAGGAGGCTTTTGATAAATTAAAGGCCCTACTTAAGAGTGCACCAGTTCTTTCAGCTCCAGATTTCAATAATAACTTAAAATGCCTGTAGATGCAAATGATACACGGGTTGGTGGAGTACTGATACAGGGCAACAACAATGATGTGGATCATTCAGTGTCTTATTTTTTAAAAAATAAAACATCGAACAAGCACCAGAAAAATTATTCCACCTTCGAGAAGGAATGTTTGGCTTTAATAATGTCCTTGAAACATTCTGAAGTGTATGTTAGTGCAGCTCTTTCCCCGCTTGTTACGTTCAGTGATCACAACCCCCTTACTTTCATAAATAAAATGAAAAGCAAGAAACGAAGGTTGTTAAGATAGAGTTTGATGTTCCAGTCATACAACATTAATATTAGGCACATCAAGGAAAAAGCAAATTTGATTGCAGACTCACTTTCACATGTACTGAAGTACTTTATTGCATTATTCTGTATATATGTTGTATCATTCAAAAATATACTCCTATTCAATATTAATGAATGTATGCTTGACTAGAATGCAAAAGAAAGTTTTTTGTTTTTTTTTTCTTTTCCATAAATCTTTCTTTTTCATTATGAGGGGAGGTGTTATGTATATCTATATTATGTATATTATTTTCGTAATAATAGTTTTTGTATATTCATTTATTTAATGACATTTTTAATGGTAATATCCCATGAATATATTTGTATTTTAATATGAGACATGTATCAAATGCATAAATTGATTCATTCATAAGTTCCAAGGTTGAGAAGATGATTGTAATTTATTCTATTTCTGACCATCAATAAGTTCATTTTAAGAGCCAGTAAAGTTTGATCATGTATCATTTTTATTGTATCTCTGGATAAATCGTAAATCATTCTCACAGATCTAATCATACTTTAACTTTCATTCTTTGGTCTTTGTTCTCATCTATTGTTTCGGTTATTTTTGTTAAATCATTCTCCTTATGTAACTGTGACAAAGTCTTACTGTAAGCAGTTATCTTCCAACTTTAACACTGCCTTTTTCAAATCAGTAATTAAGCCTTTTATGTCTCATGTAGCTATGACAAAGTGTTACTGTAAGCATTTTTTTAATCTTCCAATTTTAATCGAGCATATTTAAAATCAATAATGAAGTCTTTTATGTCTTGTATTACTTCATTATTTAGGTCTTTCTTTAGCTGATCTGTCTTTGCAAATTACTGTAATCTTTTAAACGTTTTCATTATTTTCTCCAGGTCACTCTCTAATGCATCCCAGTTTATAGAGTTTATCCTAGTCCAATGTGATGTAAGTATTGTTGAATGATTGGTATTTCACCTGGTCTTTCAACAGTTTCTTCCATTTTGCAGGGTTTTTATAGCATTAGACAGGGTAATAAATCTCTTTAGACACATGTGCATTTAAGATATTTTTCTTGTATATTTTTCTTCTGTCAATCTGCTTTTGCAACTCTTCTACTTTAGTAGCACTATCAGTACCACTCCAATCCACAACTGTTAAGTTACTATTTGTTCCCTCCTTGTTTTGATAACCTTCAAATTTTTATAAGCAATATTCTTATGTATCTAAATGCAATTGATCTGATCAAGAAAAAGGTGACAAAATTTTAGGTTTGGAAAACTCGGAAACCATTACCAGATTCAGTAGATATTTGTACATATCTCTGACTAGTGATTTAGAGTTGCATTTGGTTATATATATTATGTAATTATATATACATGTATTATATCAATTCATTCTTCGATATCATTATTAGCATCTATTCCATCTTTGACTTTATATACATTTCAGGTCATAAAAACCATCAGGGATTAAATGATTATGTTTTTATTCTTGTTGCTAATGTAATAGAACACATTTTTATTTCACTGGAAATTTTGCGACAGCCATCAACAAAACCAATTCTTCCTTTCTGCAGTAATATAACCTTATATTGATGCTTTGCAAGTTAAAACAGCATTCAAGCAACACTCAAATTCAGATTTTCCATCAACTTTGTTGCCTCAATTATTATATTAGCTTTCCTGTTTATTAAAAACTTGTCCCAATTCTTTTCTTTAATTTTCTTTCCAGACTCTAACACAAATTACCTTTTAATTCATTATGATTTCTTGCTTGTTTACATTCTTCTGATTGCATTTTTTGTATCTCCTTGTGTCTATTATACTCTGTAACTTTGAAATTAAATTCCTTATCATTGATTTTCTCATCGCATACTGTTATACTAACCATCTCACTGATGCTTAATGTATAACCTACCTATGGCAGGTTACTATCTCATTGTTATTTAAAACTTATTATCAGCTTTTCCCTAAAGTAAGGACTAATGTTGACTGTCAGCAGAAAGCACTCATTGAAAATGTTATGAAGATATGAAATGCAGTTACTGTTTGGAAGAGTGATTCAGTGACAGGTGGTCAAGACTAACGCCTGTTTAGCAGAATCGACTGATTGTAATGAAGGCAATTAGTGTAGAAAATGGCATTTTGTCCAAGCATTGAGCTGTTGGATGGCAATAGGTGAGGATGGCTGTACGACTTAGGAATTGAAGAGCTGGGAAATCCATTCTGGGGATACTGTTGACAATAAACTAAAGGTGCTGGTATTATGCACAATGCTATAATTGGCGATTTAATGCATATTGTTAAAATTAGTGTATTTTGGAAAATGATGTATACTTTTTAAAAAATTCAATCTCAATTTGAAATACAGCTGTATTCAGACTGCATAAAGAAATGAGACTGCGACATTGCTGAAGAATTCTTTATTTAAATTTTAAAATACAAATATATATTCTCTAATGACTATGAAACACTGTCAGAGTTTTGCATACATACAAAAATATGTAAAATTAAGTCAAACATTCTTTTTCAATTTTTGATTGGTACTTACTTGTGATGTCCTGTTTCTGCATCACACGTGACTTCACTTTAATTTTATCAACAAGTTTCATTAATGAAACTGCAAGCATTACGACCAACTTCTTAACAATCTTCTGCATTTGCAGAATAAATTACTTCAATTGCAGACTGTGGATCCTTAACAAATGACTTGCATACTTTACACAAGTATATTTGATAAATTTTAAATTTATGCACATACTCTAAAATGTTTTCCATAAAAGCCTGATCTTCATTTAAGATGCAAAGAAATTTTAGGCAAGTTTGAAAATGTACATGTCTTAAATCACCAAAAAGTCATCACAGATGATCATCAGATCTAATGAAAGAATGACATGTCATCATCCAGTGGTAGTTGATCAGCAACATACCAACCTCAGATACCTGTAGTTTTAAAAGAGGCTCATGTCTCTAGTCCATGGTGTGTTACAAGAACTAACGCTCTCTCTATATAAATTATAGTTAGCACCAAGTTAGCTGAACCAGTCATCAAGAGTTTAACAGTTCGTGTTTGACAAGTGCATCCAATGCTATGTTGAAACCGAATGGAGTAATCCTCCTTCTAACTAGGTATATTGGGCATGTCTTTCTTGAACACAAAAACCACCTAAAAAATAATTCATGTGCACAGTGGTTGCATCATAAGAACTTTATCACACTAAATGAATTTGAAGACTATATAATCTGATGTATGAAAAACAAACATTCTGAATAAAAAAACATACAGAGCTGAATATAAAAACAGATTTTGCAAAGAAAATTTAAAACTGAATGCTATTTGCCTTAAAATAATAATCCTCAAATTTTATAATAAAACATCTGCAATATAAACATCACTTACAATATCAGCATCTTTCAAATATAATCTCTAAAAATGCATATATATATATACATGTATATGTATCTAAAATGTCCTTATAGACAGATTTTCTTTCTTTTATTACAATTGCATAATACGATCAAAACTTGCCAAAAAATTAAGAATATTTTCTACAAGACAAATGTCACATACCACTGATCATCAACAATACAAAGCAAAAAAGTTACCAAAAAATACAATTCTCTGCATGTACATTTATTTTTTACTTTTGATACATAATACGGTGAAGCCTACTCATGCAGAGATTTGTCTTTGCAAGTACAGGAAATTTAAGTGGAAGTGTTTGGAGATTCCACAGAAATTGTTTACCATGGCGGAGTGACTTTAGCCATACTTGCCATATTCCCAGACATAGTTGTTTTTTTTTTCTGAGACTCAAAAATTGTGTTTTGAGGTCCCAGTGGGGGTCAGTGTAAGTGATCCCCAAAAATGCAACATGGTCCAATTGAGAATAAGCTATCTTTTTCATATAAGTCTATGGAAAATTATTGGAAATTAAAATGTAAATGAAAGAAAATAACTTCTCTGTTTTATTTAAAGCATTTCATACACTTGCAAAGGATAAATATTTGGTAGACTCTTCACTGTCAAATATCATCATCACACACATATGTGCAAATATTTACATGATGACTAATCACACTGATATTAAATACAAACATATAACAAGTTTCTGTTTTAAAGTCCATTTGAGAGCAAAATATAAGATACAGATTTTGCTGCTCTCAATAGTTCAATAGCCAGTCTGAAGGTAATGCAAGTGTCATTTGTGTTCATCTCTGCATTTATTTGAGACCAGAAGGTACTGTTCAAACTTCCCTGCTGGATTCTTTGAGTGAATCATAGTCAGACCCGAGTTGTTTTTGCCAACCATAGTGTTAGCATTGTCAGAACCGTATCCCATGCAGTTTGACCACAAGATATGTACATCTTTGCTGAGAAAAAGAATATACATTACATTTGGGAGTGATCATTTCATTTGGGGTGGGGGCATTGTATTTTCAAACTCAGTAGGGGTCTTACAGGTACTGCAACAGTAATACATGTCTCTGTCCAAAATGGGTGTTAATGCTTTATCAGTACAAATCAACTATGTAAATATGAAGTGTGCTTTTTATTCTTTATGAATCAATCTATTTCATGCCAAAATCATCCTGAAAATAACTGGGTCAATTAATAGTTCACATTTTAACTGAATTAAGATAATGAATGATTATGGAACGTCTTGTCAGTAAGCAGTCTACTCAGTACAGGAGCCCCCTAGTTCCAAAATGTCAGATAAACAGAGGAAGAATTACAGAATCAAACGAACAGAAATGAAACAGACTTTGAATTAAGGCCATGGAGCAAGAATATTAAAAGAAATTAATGAAATACAAAAGAAATGGAATACAATATGCAATGATGAGACTCCTTCCTGTTGAGCAGGGAGAAAGGACAGATCGACAAAATTGCAATATTGAGACTCCTTCCTGTGATCAGGGAGAAAGGACACTCGCCATACTGTATGGTTTAAAAGATGACTTAACACAATGGAAAACGGACTTATGATTCAGAAATGTTTAAACAACTTAAATGAATGTGAAGAACTCTTATTAAACAGTTTAATATTATTAATTTAACTTTACCAATAAATATTATAGCTAAATTTTCAAAATTTACTGATTACGATTAAATTGACTAAACTAAACAATTATTCATGTATTTCTTTAATAAATTATTATTAAATTATTAAATTATCAGTAACCTAACAATAACCACTTAATATTATATTTATGATCAAAATTGTCATTCATGTATTAGACAAGAAACTCGTGGCACCTGAGCCAGTGTTCACGTGATCGCGAAAACGTAGTGTGAATGCTGCTCGTTCCTAATTAAGATCTCAAAAAACCTATGCGCAAAGCAGAAACAGTATAATAGATATCTATTTATTAAAACTATAAAAATATACTTAATAGAAATTAAATATGAATTAATTTTAATTTAGCTTTTATTTATTAAACTTTAGACTTATAGGAAACTATGATTATGAATTAAATAACTCCAGAAATTTGATATATTAGAAGAAATAAAAGATTTGAATGGTGTAAAAACCCTTACTTAAAATTTAATAAAAACGAAATTTAACAAAATTAATACAAGAAACGCACACATATGGAAAAAAAACATGAACACATAAAATACTTTAACTTTTGTCACAAGGGGGTTACTCAAATGATGTCAATCTGAGAGTAACCACACCAATAAGAAAAGATAATGAATGATAATATTGAGAATTAATCAGAATGTTCAATTCTGCATGACAAGCATGTTTTAGCTTGTCTCAAGGTTACCCATAGGTAATGCCGCTATTTCAAAGGATGTCATACATCCCAGAATGACCTACCTTGATATTTTGTTTGAAGTATGTGCAAAGAATAAAATCCCTGCCCCCTCTCCTGTTGCCCTTTCCAAACTCAAAATCCATAAACTGGGAATTCTGAAATTTACTTTTACTGGGCTTTGCTTACTTTGTTGATAGCTGATTGTTTCCTGACTAACATATGCATTCTTACATTTTTTCTTCAAAAATGAATCCCATTTGAACACTATTCTGACAAGTGAAATAGTCATGCTTTGCATTTTATCTGTGGAGTAAAATCTGACTTCAAAGAAATATTGCTGCTCTTGACAAACTTCCCAATAATCAGCATGGCTGTTCTTCAGCTGTTCAACACACATCTCTTTGATTTACCTATAACTTAAAACAAACTGGGTTGTTCCACTTAGTGAACTTTATCATTTACACATGCAACATGTTACAGGCACATACTGAGGTGTATTTTTTCCCCAAAGATTACAGAAAATTCTATTTTTTTAAAAACATGACTGTGTCCAGCAGTTCAGGAGAAAAACATCATGTTTTCAGAATGATGCATCATGTTATGGCAGGTATGCTTTAACACTTGTATATATATAGATGTATCAGGATCTAGTGTCTCCCCTCTATCCTTCCAGCTGAAAAAATGACTATGCTCCTCACACTCACCAGCATATAAAATTTATTAACATCAAACGTTTTCAAGTAAACAAATTCCACATTTATTTCAACTGCAATGAAAAGTATGCCAAACTCTGGCAAACATAAATAAGCTGTTAAAGCTTCCTGGCGTTTGTTTATTCAGAAATAAGAGTCTTCAATTTGTGAATATGCATGATGATCTAACTGAATGATGTCCCACCCAGTCACATTATCCTGACACCAGGCAGACCAGTCCTAACACTAATCTCTTAATGCTGAGTGCCTAGCAAGGCAGCTGTTAGTACCATTTTTATAAGTCTTTGGTATAACTCGGCCAGGGTTCGAACCCATGACCTCCCACATCTGAAGTGGACACTCTAACCACTAGGCCACTAGAGTGGTCAATATGGTGATGTTGAATAATAATTATTTATGCTCATATCCAGCTTGATAACTTTACAAGCAAAATGTTCAAGAAACTCAACTAAACTTGAAATATGTAAATGACCACACAAGAATTATTGTGGTGGAGAAACCCACCAAAACATGAAAAGTATTTATATTGAAACATTAAATATATATTACCATGACCTAATTTTTGTATGATGATCATGACCTAATTTTGGTATGATACCTAATTTTGGAATAGTACTTTTCATATGCATGAACATATATATTTTATTACTATACAAACAACAATGCACTCAAAAATGACATCAAGAAAAACAAAAATGTAATCACTAATTACAAAGTTCATCTCTAAGAGGTTTTAGTAGTCTCCTGCAGCCATTACACAATATGTTGGCCCCTGTGACAGGGCATAAAAAACTAAAAAAAAAATAACAACAGCAGAGGTATTATGATGAGTTGATAAAAACCAAATAGTACTTTTTTAAAATTCTTTTTCAAAACATTGTTGATAAAATTTGTTTCAGAAGCTATTATTATTATTCAGTTCAAGAGGTCAGATTTTACTGGGAGGAAATCACAAGCTTTGAGCAACACTGGAGTGACACCCAGTATGACCACTGCTGTAAGCACAGTTCATGCATCAGTAATCACCTGATTTGTTCCCTGCAGCTGAGGCCTTACATGAAATACACAGTTAACCTGTTGAGACTAACCTATCACAATATGCACTGCCATCATAATTATGGGAAGTTTACCACTGAATAAAAATATGGCTCCATTGCATTGAACTATATTGTCATGAGTTTACCACAAATACTTACTCTATGTTAGTAAAGCATAAAATGTAGGTCACACTGACCTTCTTTGATTGTATGAGTTTAGTATCACAAAGAGATACATTCAATTATTGAATTTCATTACTCTAACATAAATAGTACCCAAGTAATGAACTTTAAACACAAAATTTCTACAATGTCATTAATGCATGAAATGCAGGTCACAGAGACCTATTGGCAATAATGGTAATACTTTTCAAAATGCATCCCTTTCCCAAGTTTCATGATTCTATGTAGGAAATTATACAAGAAGCATGCCTAGCTCCTATGTGGTCATCACAAGCTAAACACAACATTTAACTGAATTCAGTAAAGGTAAAATATAGGTCACAGTGACCTTTAATTTGAAAGGTATGTACTAAAAGGGATGCATATCATCATCAAGTTTCAAAAGTCTAGCATGAACAATGCATGAGAAATGAATTAGTTATGACAGTATTATATAGCATGAAAATATCTATGTGGGAATGAGCTAAATGCAAAACATTAACCTAAAGTCAAATGTTGGTCACAGTGACCTTCCTTTGTTGTATAGTACTAATAGATAAATATACAATCATCCAGTACAATGAATTCAGCATCAACAGTAATTGAGATAATAACTTAAAATACAGTATTTTCCCAAACTCATCAAAGTATTAAATATACTGCTCACAGTAGAGTACTTTTGTGATGCTGAGAACTGTAATCTTTGAGAAGTAACCCCACATAAGACCCACATATCATCCATCAGGATCAACAAAGATTTGGGCAGGCTGATTTATCAGGCTAGGTTCTAGTATGTGACACACAGTCATAAGATATGTTTCGACAAAGTTTCCTTATTTGATTAAAATACCTTTTGTGGTTCAAAAGTTATACCGTGAACAAGAACACAAGTCACAGAATTACATTTTCCCTAGCCAAGACCTAGATAATGAAGCAGACAGCCTGACTATGGTAGGCAACACACTGTCTAGTAATAAAATATATCTCTGCAAAGTTTCATGAAACTCTCCAACCATTACATTGTTATGGGCTGGACAGGCAAATATTTAATGGGGATATGTACCGGCATGTATAATGTCATCACATTCTATGCCTAACTTAACATGGGTGTAAAAATAAAATACTTTGTCACTGAAGAATGAAATCAGGTCAGTTACCTACTTTTGGTACAGTGATGTAAAACTCCTCATAAAGCATATCTTTTTAGCTGATTTTACAGTCATGTGTCCCAGAAAATGACATATAGGTAACAAGTGTACCTGATTACTAGAGCATAAAAAATGGGTTACATCAACCTACAATTGGCATGATGTAGTACTCCTACAGATATATGCACATCTATAGTTTCATGAATTTACAAGCAAATAGTGTAAGAAAAGGACATAAATTTAAAAACATAAAAATGTGCATTTGCAAAGGCGAATGTTGACTGATGACAACAACACTGGAAGTATAGCATAAGCTCTCCTGTGCTAAAAATGGCAAAGTAGTAACAATACATATGTTTGTACAAGATGTATAATGAAAACTGCTTCTATGTTCAAAGCCGTGTTAGTCATGACTGACAAACTAACACTTCTGGGGTATTCATGGCATTATTTGCAAAGGCTACCAATACTAAACGTCAACAGCTAACTGGCATAAAAATAAGTGGCTACTCAATGACACTGTCAATAGGTCATTTCTTGTGGAGTGTGAAAACTAAGAACTTGACTATGAACACTTGCTATGTAACAAAATTATTGACTAACAATCCAAGTTTCCACCATCTTATTTCCCAAATACTTCTATGGTAATTCAGGTTTTGAGAATATGTGAATTTTGGAAAGATTAAATAAAATTAAACATCAGAAGACACATTTTCCCCCGACTGCTGATTCTTAATGCAATTCTGATCAAAGCATGAAGATACACAGTGACTAGGGCTAAAAAGTTTGCAAGTAACTTCTTACCACAAAGTCTTGTGGTGATTTGACCACTGAGAAATTTTCATTGTTGATGGCCTACTCAAAATGGTCCATTGAAAATCAAAGAAATATTTATTTTTTAATGATGTCTCAGTTCCTTAAAATTAAGAATGGATGAACTGAATTTCACTTACAAATGTCATAATGGTAAACATTGAAAAAAAAAAATGAAAAAAAAAATGCTACAGTTCCATGGGATTTGAAAACTGGGACTTCAAGTTAATTTACATACTGTACACAACATTTTGAGTCCCGAAAAGTTACTGCTGCTCTAGCGGCCAAAATGAATTTGCAAGAATTTATGAAAAGTCAGTTTATTTCGTTTTATTCTTTTTATCTGTTGAGTACTGGAACTATCTCTGATATTCTTAAGAAAATCAGACATCACAAAATTGGTCCAAAATTATTAGAAAATATTCATGTTGTTGTTTGATGTATTTTAGGGCTTAATGCCAGTTGTCAGGACATAACAGGCCAGCTATACATGGTGGCTAGTATAGTTGGTGGAGGAAGAACCTGAGAAAAACTGGCTGGAACTAATTTCCCATGGGAAGCAACTAGTAAATTTTCTCACATACTCACATTGGACATGCCTTTGAGAATATTCACGTAAACAGAAACAATTTTATTCAGGCTCATGAATGTAGAGAAGGATGATTATTATTTGTGACAGCTTTATTATGCTGCCTTATGAGGTGTGCTTACAAATTTTATGTAATTTAAATTAGCGAGGTAGTAAAATAAAATATTTATATGTAATATGTTTGCAAGATTCTCTATCATATAAGGCTGCAAATAACTAAAGTGACTTGGAGAATAGAGAGTGATAAACATTTGCAAAGAAGAATGTAAGGCTAAGCAAAAAAATGTTGCTATATACTGCTGTTAGCACATTCACACTCTGGCATAGAATTTGGTTGCTACAGTATATATTGCTGTAACACATTAGCACTTTGGCATAGAATTTTGGGTTGCTACAGTATATATTGCTGTAACACATTAGCTCTTTGGTATAGAATTGGGTTGCTACAGAATATATTGCTGTAACATATTTGCACTTTGGCATAGAATTGGGTTGCTACAGTATATATTGCTGTAACATATTTGCACTTTGGCATAGAATTGGGTTGCTACAGTATATATTGCTGTAACACATTAGCACTCTGGTACAGAATTGGGTTGCTATAAATTGCTGTTGCACATTAGCATTTTGGGTTATATTATCAGAGAACCTATGAATAGCAAGCAAGTAAATTAAAGTTTTTCCAAATTGACACAATTTTTTAAAAAACTTTCACTCATAAATGATGTTATAAACTTTGAAATGGTTATGTATTGATATAAAATGTGAAGCTAAAACTGTCAGTCTGTTATATATCATTGTAACTAACCAATACATATTTTAGATAATAAAATTTTATATACTGTTAATTGTGAGCTGAAATGTTAGTTGTGTTATATATATATATATATATATATATATATATATATATATATATATATATATATATATATATATACAGTGAGACCCTGGCTTATGAACCTAATCGGTTCCCAAACGGCGTTCGTAACTCAGGGTGTTCGTAACCCGAAACGTGTTTTCCCATAGGGTTCCATTGGTAAATTTTCAATCCATTCCCGAGCCCCCCAAAAATTGCCGAAAATCGCTGCTACATTAAACACACTACATATACTGTACGAACACAACACATACATAGCAATAAAACACCCAAACACACTCAAAACCCACAAAAACAACACAAACATGACACAAAAATAAACACAAGAACACCACTGACTCCTTTTTTCACCTTTTTTCACTCTATTTGAGTAGAGGCAGCCATATGTAAGCTCGCGTGTTCAAAATTTTGCACGCAAGCAAATGGCGGTTCGGTTCGTAACCCAAGTCACCATTCGTAACTCGAGTCATTTTTTTGGCCGGCTGGGCGTTCGTAACCCGGATTGTTCATAACCCAGGGCGTTTGTAAGCCGGGGTCCCACTGTATATATATATAGCTAAAAGGCAAAAGTTGATGAAGACAACTGGAGCCTGGATTTTGGTCACTGTAACAGTTTTCATAAATGGGTTAAGTAGCCTTCATGATACATCAAGATATAAAGCTACATGAATCTGCAAGCAAGCATTTGTAAAAATGAGCTAAGCAAAAAGGTTAATGCAGATCAGTAGATCATTAAATATATATTTAAAAAAAACTAATTTTGATAAGTGAAAGGTGTAGTACCCTTCAGGGTGTATCTACACATCAAGTTACATAACCCTGCCAGCATTGGTGCCTGATTAGATTTAATTATACAGTACAAAAAGTATAGACATACTGCACCTGTACATGAGCAGTATAAAGAGTGTAAAACATTCTATTTAAAGGTGTAAAGCAAATTTTACAGGCATACAAGACTCAGAAGAATATTTTTTGAGCAAACACATGCATCTTCTAAGACTTTTGAAAATTACATCCCAAGTTACGTAACTCTGCAGGCATTAGTGTCTGAGGTAAACTCTAATAAAAGTGTTTATACCAAATGGAGAGTCATCATCAAATCAACAGACCTGGGTTGCTTTGAAATTTAGAGCCATTATGACTTATTATGAATAACGCTTAGACCTAGGAGAACAAAAATATGATTATGAAGCTGCCAAATAAGTAATCAGATTGACCACACTGCCTTCCTACAACAGCTATAAAAAAACTTGTACACTGTTTCCAAAACTACTTGAATAAATAGCATTAGGAGTTTTTGTATTGTTCCTCATCATTTTTCAGCAGAAACAATATTTTGTCATACATTATAGTCAGAGGCAAGCCACAATCACACTAACTCTATTAAAAATTGCAAAAAGCAAAGTGATTTTTCAATAAGCACATATTCAGATGATGACCATAATAAATACCAAGTTTCACAGTGATCCATCAAAAACCCGGTGACTATAGTTGTGTCCACCAAATTCTGTTGTATGCTGCTTTCTGCTGCAAGACAACAAGGGTAATACAATTGCTGGAACAAAGTTATTTGTCATTGTGCACATTTTCAAAATGATGACCATAACATCTACCAAGTTTCAGGGCAATCCACTAAAAACTGTGAGACTAGCTGCATTCGCAAGACTGTATGATGGATAGATAAATGGACAGACAGACAGATATATGGATTTCTGTACAGCCTCACCTCCAGTGCCTCAACCGTTGATAACTGTTTGAACATTTGGTTGGTAGGTTTCTGGCATGATCTGTGGACTGATGATAATACTGACTTAATTACTGATATCTGGCTGGCATCTTAGAAGGTTGTCTACACTAGTAATCATTTTGGGTTTAATGACATACTGACTTAATAACTCATGCCTAACTGGCATCATCTTGGTAGGTTATTTAACAACAATGGTAATGGTCTTAGGTTGATAATATTTACTTAATTACTGATATCTGGCTGGCACCTTGGTAGGTTGTCTGACTACAATGTTAATGGTTTAGGTTTAATGATATACTTACTTAATTACTGATATCTGGCTGGCACTTTGGTAGGTTGTCTACCTACACTGGTAATGGCTTTAGGTTTAATGACATACTGACTTAATTACTAACGTCTGGCTGACACCTATTTTAGATTGCCTAACACTGTCAATGGTTTAGGTTTAATGACAATACCAATTTAATTACTGACAAATAGCTGGTCCTTGAGAAGCTTGTATGTTTCTTAATACTAGCAGAGGTTGAATGCCACTACTGACATTATGTTTTGGATTTTTTTATTTTTAACACAGCCTTAACAATTTGAGTCATATCACTACGATGTCTACAGTGTGGAAGTTTATAATCCATAACTGCTGGCTGGACCTGGCTTTGTTTATTCATAGCCTGGCTGAGAATTAGTGACACTTGTGACATAATTGTTGACATGTGTCTGGTCATGAGGACTGACATCCATAGAGACTTGCTGCATAATTGTGGTGTCACATATATAGTTTTCTTATGTTGCCTGATATTCATCATTTAATTCTGCTGGTTCTGTGTGGACACAATTGCTGAGAGCTGGTTGATTGTGGTTGTCGCCGTCTGCTGACATGGACTGTGTATTAAAGACATGATCATTGACAGCTGGTTGCAGCCAAGGACTGTGGATACCAGTAACATAACCAGTGTCAGATGACTGACACTGTGTATTCATGCTTGTTAACATTGGCTGGGAACATGTGCCATTGGTGAGAGAAGCAAGACTGCTATTACCTGACAGTGGAAAAGAATTCATGACATTACTGACATACCCACTGACAGCTGGCTGACCCTTAGTACTTCTATCTGCACACATTTGCTGTGGTTGAGAGACACTAGTGACATAATCACTGACAACTGACTGACCTTCTGACCCTGTTTGTGGAGTTACGTTACTAGTAATGCAATTACTGACACTTGAGTGACCCATGCTATTGCTAGCTACTTGTACTGGTTCTGGACCTGTGACATTACTGACATAATTATTGACATCTGGTTGGCTCTGATCAATGCAATCTGCCAGTGTTGACTGAGGATGTGAGACAACTGGTATATAATCAGCTGCTTCAGGCTGTCCTATTCCATATGGTTCTGGGGATGATTTAATATTGCCATTACTTTGCACATAGTCACTGACAGCTGGTACTTCTGACAGTTTATGAGTTATGACACCTTCGATGTTACCACTGGCTTCTTGTACCAGATGTTGATTGTTTGGTAGTGATGGCTCAAAATTACACTTAATATAACTGCTGATGCCTGGCTTCATATCTGATTCAACACCTGTAGACTCTTGTAATAAATGTTCCAAATCTCCATCATGATGAGGAACTTTCCCCATGGGTTCCAAGATCTTCTCTGTTGGAGGACTTTGGATCTGAATAACAACAATAATTCACTGATAAGTCAAGGTAAACCATGTCCTGTAAATCATCATCATCATCAACATCACCCCAATCATCACAAATATTCACAATCTCCCATCATTTAATAAACATTTTACCTGAAAATGCATTCCAACCCTTAGATAATGCTTTTATAATTGGAGACATGCAGATAATAGGTAATTTACTTTATTACAGGTGTGAGTTGAATTAAATGGAGAATTTCTTATCATTATATCTCACTATTTCCTTAGGTGAAAGACGGCAAATAAATAACTTGTGAATCATTGGTCACATGGCAGGTGTGATAGTTATGAACTGTCAGGAACTTGTTAAATTGTGCCAATGGGGATTCTTTACATCTGCTATATCAATGGCAAAACATGTAAGAATTGAATGTACATTTTTTTGTTTTTTTCACTGGTGTATGAAGTTGGGCATGTCACTAATAATGTTTTCATAAAACTCTTAGTGACATGCCCAACTTCTTACACTGATGAAACAATGAAATAGTGCATTCAACATCTTACATTTTAAGTATTGCATCTTAGTCGTTCTTTAATAATACAAAACTGCAATTTTCTGGGGACTAGATTTTGTTCTGTTGCATGTCAGATCACGAATATATTAATAGCACATTAGTTCCTTCCAAAAAGTTGATTACCTTTGGGTGTTATTTGCTGTGTGATTTGGTCACTGTTTATACCATGACAGTCTCAGAAGAAAAAACAACAACATTAAACTCTTGTTTTAGTTTCTTTTTCATTTTGTTTGTATTGTGATACTTCATATCATTTTTTTAAGTATCTTCATTCAGTGTATGGATACCAGTATGGGGTGTATAGTACAAAGCTATTTATAGAACACCACAAGTGTAATAACTATGTCAACATCAAAAACAGCACTTCAACCAATAATAGCAAATCTTAGGCTTTGAACATTTATAGCAAGTTCTTTATATTTTATCTAATTTGACATAGGTACACTGAGTGGAAACTGGATAATCAAAGCAAGATGTAATGTTCTTTTAGACATAAAAAGGACTCTAAAAATCGATGCTTTCATGGACTGATTGAAAGTGATACAGCACACTTCAGATGGTCCAGATTTGCGAGTAACCCATTTTCATTCTTTGGAACAAAATTTTTGTGCTTATAGAAAGGTTAGGCTAATAAACTAGAGTTATATATATAGATGCAATCAGTTGCAGAAGGCTTCTACGGTATTGCGATCAGTTTCTCCTGTCCACACACATAACATACACATGCATATACATAACACACACATGCATACACATAACACACGCATACACACCCTCCTGTAAAAATGATCCATACAGTTATTCCAGGACTTTCTGTCTGTGAAAAAAAAAAATTGCTTACAATCTTGTCCCCCTTCCCAATCAAATATGTGACATAAGTGTAGAAAATAAATGAACACACAGGAGTTGAATAGAAATACAGACTGATGGTCATGTGTAATGTTCTAGATGCAAGAAGTTACATAATTCACAAAGGAAATCATAACAGCAAGCCTAATTATTGTGTTAATTTGTGAAATTTGTGTTTATTATTAATACACTTTTCTAGCAATATTGTAATAAGAATTACAGCACAGCAATTAAATATTATAACTTAAAGAATGAAACAACTTTATAACACACTCATGTATTTACTTATTTAGTATTTGCACTTGTTTGTAACTTTTTGTACCACATTTTCTGAATCTGCTGATAATAATTAACTGGAAATTGGCATTCTGATTTGTAATAAAAGCCATAAGTGACATATTTTATATAATTATTCTTTTGGCAAGTAATGGTTGTCACTGTACTCTGAACCTAAAAAGCATGCATTTCCTTAACTTGTTAGGGCACATGAATTGTTTTAGTTCAAATTAAACTGGAAGGCACAGTTAACTCATTAACCCCTGGTGCCGTGTTTACGTGGCAGGAGGTAGTAGCCTACTTCTGAGCTCTGTAGCATCAAGGTCATGTATGACACACTAAAGTGGGTGGTATTATAGAAAGGTAGACAGATGTAGCTTTACGATGATACCAAATAATATGGATGTTCTACTTGCACTACAAAATACAGAGGGAAAAACGTAATTTTTTCAACCGGAGTTTTTTTCAGCCGAAATTCGCCCGAGGTCGGAATCCAATTTTGTGTCCGGATTTTAGACTTTTTGGCCTCAGATCTAAGACAAACTGGTCTGAACTGCACACAGACAGGCAAACCTTTGCAAAAAGTAGGATAAGATGGGCATTTGGAATAAAGAGTGGTCTCCACACAAAAATGATGGGTCCGCTAAGCAAAAAAAAAAAAAAAAAAAAAAAGAAAAAAAAAGAACTCCAACTTGTACCCTTTTGCTCATGTGCAGGCAAAATAGCCTATAAAAAACGATGTTTCTAACACAACTAGGCATTAGGTTAACTTAAAATCTCTTGGAGGTCAATGTATTAGGATGCATTCAGAAATAACCCCCCAAATGTGTTTCCTACTCGCATTTCAGGCGAAGACAACAAAAACCTCCAGGGGTTAATATGTTAATGAAATTCATGACCTTTTCTTACAAGCATCAAGGTATGCAGATGGTATGTGATAACTGAAATAAAAGAGACTTTTAACTGAGGATTCACTCTTTAATTAAAAATTCTAAATATAACAAGAACTCTATCTTGGTCAAGATGATCACATGACCATTATGTTAATTGTTTTAATTTCTCAGAGAACACATGTACTTCAGACGACTACTACCATACGAATTACTCTCCATGAAAGAAAACAAGAGTTTTCAGAGTCATGCAAACTCAATATAAATTAGAGCATTTAAACACAACATAAATTAGATAATGTAAACACAACATAAATTTGAGAATGTAAACACAGTATAAATAAAAGAATGTAAATACAACATGAGAATGCAAGCTCAACATAAATTAAATAATCCCTGCATACAGTTACAACTGCAGTAGCATTGGTGTGTAAGTATTATGAAAGTGGCATTGTACAAGTAGCCTTTTCATTTCTTTTGTGAATTTTTCAAGATTTATTTTTAGCTGAAGTTAAAAGTACACTTGTTGAACGTATATTGCCAGTCTGTACCATATGCTGAAAACATTCAAGCCCAAACTTACAAAATGGATTATGTACCACAGCCTATGAAATTCAAGCCCCCTACTTACACAATGAAATGCCATATGTACTACATGCTGAAGTCCCTAATTACAAAATGTATTATGTACCATATGCAGATGAAATTCAAGCCCCCTATTATGTACCATATGCAGATGAAATTCAAGCCCCCTACTTACAAAATGGATTATGTACCATATTCAGATGAAATTCAAGTCCCTACTTACAAAATGGATTATGTACCACATGCAGATGAAATTCAAGTCCCTACTTACAAAATGGATTATGTACCATATGCAGATGAAATTCAAGCCCCCAATTATGTACCATATGCAGATGAAATTCAAGTCCCTACTTACAAAATTGATTATGTACCACATGCTGATGAAATTCAAGTCCCTACTTACAAAATGGACTATGTACCATATGCAGATGAAATTCAAGCACCCTACTAACAAAACAGATTATGTACCATATGCTGATGAAATTCAAGCCCCTACTGAAAAAAAAAAAATAGATTGCCAGTATGTACCATATGCAGAATCTGACTGATTGGATCATATTTTTGCAAAGTATGAATGAACCCCAGATCTAGCTTCAAATTAATGTCCTTGTATCTAGTTGCTCTAGAAAGACCAGGCCTCAGTGTGGCATTCATCATGTTATTAGCCTGTTTAAATCCCATATCATTTACAATTTCTATGTCTCTATTTATGTCTTTGAAATGTCTGTCTGACAGCACCGTGTGCATTTTTCAGAGTGTTCCTGTGATATTTGACAGATTGTGTTGAGGTGCCAATCAACACTACTACACACATCTCTCCCTCAATAACTCACACCCAAAATCTTGTGAACCTGCTTATAACACATGGTCACGTGTGAATCCCATTTTTATTCAAGAAAATACCAATGGAATTGGCTCCTATTTGTAAAACATGAAGAAAATTGTGATAAAACCTGGAAAATGAAATTGATATATCGCTCATTTTATCACTGAAAATGGCAGTTAAGTGCCTGAAAATCGGAATCAGCATCATGAAATCTGCAAATTTGAATAAATCATCATATATTTTGTAAAATTTTCTTTACACTTAAAACTTCTCAGTACACAACAACATTTGATGAAATTTTGATCCATGAAAATATTGGTAATGACTACTTGTGGCAGCGCTTTAAAAAATAAATACCATTAAACTAGTTTTGTCAAGTGAAATTCATATTGTAGTTCTATCTTTTAGTTTGGTTTCAATGTAATCATCAAAAATGTCATATGCCCTCTTGTATTCCAATGTATCAAATGTCAGTCTACCATCACAGCTATATCCATGAGCATTTCTGTGAGAACCTAATTAAGTGTCAAATGTGTTTTGAACTTTGTTAAAGTGTTAGTTGTATTGTTACAATCAATTATAGTAGACCTACTTTGTGTTATCACATTATGTCTTCTGCATCAAATCAAATGAAGGGTGTGGAATTAAAAATAGTTACAAGACATGCAAATCCTTCACGCATGAGAACTAGCAGTCATGTAGTGTGTCAGGTCAACTCATAATTAATTTACCAATTAACCTCTGTAATACATATTATTATGAGGGTAACAAAGTATCTACCATAATCAGTGGTTAATCCTAATGATTTGCAGATGTGATCAATGATAGCAAGAGAAGTAAATGAATGCGGTACTCAGTGCATGGAAAACTTTGTTTCACAGATACAAACTGTTATGGAGAGGCAAGGTCCATAGTTTGTAGTGAACTTAAATTTCCTGAATTGGCACTCAAAGGTTTGTTCAAGGATGAGCAAAATTTCACTATTACTTGCAATACAATTGCGACATCAGCGTTTGACTGAGTTTCAATGTTGACGGCTATTGTTTCATTGATTAAATGTCCATAGTTTTTAAAAAAGGAAATCTTGTTTTGTTATGAATCAACAGTAACATTTGAATATATCCACATTCACTTGCAAAAGCAGTGATGTAATACACAAGGTTTTCACAGGTACATATGTTGTGTGCTGAAACCTCATTTCCATATGAGTCCTGACAAGGAATAAGGTTTCTATTTTGCATTTAGTGTGCACATTTGCATTTTTCTTGCAATTTATTTCATTCATTATTTTAACATCACAATACAGGACTCAACAGAATTTATTCATCAAATTTTGTCAGTGACTACAAATAATAATTCAAGTTATTAATGGGTCTTTAAGAATTCAACAGTTTCTTAAGGTCTGCAAATTACTGAATTCACAATTTTGGGGTTCCCCATAATAAATGTATGAATACAATTAAGATATCTGTTTCGAATCAGACTTTTAATAACTGTGATAATTGGAATCTGAAATACCAATTTTCGTTATTGATTTGTTTGGGTGATTCATTTTCAAAGGCTTTGACCCAAACAGTGCTTTATATATGACAACAGTTTGTAAAGATCAAACACTACTTTATATAAGTTTTAAAAATGTATATTTTTTAGAGAAAAGTCATACACATGTATACTAATTGGATGGAGCTTACGCAATGAAATTTGAATTAATCTGACAAACTGTATATGTTTTTTTAAAGTTGGACATGTCAATAGTAAGTTTCATTTATCAGTTTGTTTGTAGTATGCCCAACTTCACACACCTTTGAAACAACAAATACATTCAGTATTTTTTATTAAATTTACAAGTACCACAAGATGTAATACCAATTTTGGAGGAAGTCAGCTTGTTTGCATAGCAGATGATCTGCTACACCTAGTTCTCATTTTACAGAAGGTTTACAAAATGATGACAATTTTTCAAAGGAATTCAGTCACAAAGTAACAACAAAAGTCATCAAACAGAAATAAACATTTGAAACCTTTTCATTTTTATGAGTATAACATTGAACTGAGACAAATTATGGCAGCCATATCTGAGTATTTTGTATATAAAGTAGTTCCTATGTTATCAGTCATCTAACATACATGTGTTCATTGAGAAATGAAAACAATCAACATTACTAACAAAGGTGAGTCAATAAAAATGCCAGCTGTACTACACTGAGTTATCAATCAAACTCAGCACAAAGAAAATTAATCTGTGAATCTGATTGCACTTGTATGTAGAAACTAACTCATAATTTTCGACCTGTCAATATTCTAGACAGTTGTATGTGGTTTCTCAGACTTATTCTTTGGATCTTTAGATTTCTGTTTATTTTGCAGCAATTTTAAATACAGGGTGATAATAGTTTATTGATACACTAAAATAAAAACTTTTCCTTTGCAAAATGATGAAAGATGTGATAACAAACAAGCTGTGACTCTATCAATGTTAATATTCCTTGTATTGTTATTTCATCATGTTTGTGATAACTATTAATTTATTAATAATACCACAATTTATCATGCTTTTATTTATCTCCTTAATTTTATTCTTTATAACTTTATAAAAGACTTGCCCAATTTTAGTACCACTAATAAAATCTTGATACTGTATGTTATTTTCCATTCTTCTGAATCAACATGTCTGTTTTAAACTATATTACACAGTTACTTCCCCTGCCAACTACACTTTTTCCAAACATATATCAGGATGTTCTTTCAAAGATGACTTGATTTTAGTTATGTTTTATAATGCCCCCACCTCCTTCATCTATCATGGAATCATGATTGTGTCAGTGTTTTGCAGTTTAGAGTCATGTTGTGCTGTTACCGTTGGAACAGTCACTTACAGTAGCCCTTTAGATTTGTCTCCCCTTTTTAACTCTTCTTCATAAATATCAGTTTCCTTTTTTTGTTTGTAATACGTCCAGGCAAGAATGTGAACGTGCTTTTGCAGCTCTTTTCATTGAATCTGAAGCCCACCACAGTGTGAGTAACTTTGTAAATTATCATTAACGATTCGTAGATTCAATTTCTGATGTGGATGTTAATTGAAAATGACAATCAATTCCGATATAGGGATGGATAACAATACGCAATGCCACGTGTCTTGCTAGTGCATGTGATACCCTTTATTTGTGTCAGGTTTATCATAAACATTCTTTTTGTGTCATCGTTTAAACCCTCTTAGTAACAATCTTCGTTAAGTCGCGGTAGAGATGTTAAGTGGAACGTACCTTTTGGTGAATTTCAAGGTATGGAAGCACATAATGGACGTTAATTCATTCGTGAATTGAAAAGGATAGAAAGACAAAGAACTTTTTACTTTCGATATATGTCGATTGTTTCAATACTACAGATACGTTTCTTTGATTTAATGTAGATGTAGTAATCTCATATTTTGTAATGGTTGTATTTCCATTTATTACAGCTTTTTACCACCTAATTGATGAAAGTTCTCACCTACGAATTAAAACGGTATTTGAACATGAGATGAAGCCTTGTGTCTTGAATACTAAAGAGCTCAAAGGTTATGCTAACTAATTCCTCCAGAGGAAAGGCAGTATACATGTTTCTCATGTGAAACAATGTGACTTGGCAGTTGTATAATTTATATTTGGTGTTATGTACATGGATAAAAACACCAAAGTTGTATGTGTCAATGATAAAATCAAACATGAGCAATTGTAACAAATTGCCACTGCAGATCCCCAAGCTGTTTACTGCATATTTCAAACTGCACTCCTCCAACCCCTGACAGTGACCCAGGGGTCATAACAGGATATCTGTATGTGACCCAGGGGTCATAACAGGATATCTGTGTGACCCAAGGGTCATAACAGGAAATCTGTGATCTATACAATATATTTGCTGCTATGATGGCATACATGTAGTTTGATCAGAAAGTATTTGAAAATAGCATTGTAACTGTAATGACTATACATTTGACCTTTTACTTCTCCCAGGGATGAAACTCTTCTCATCCATGGTAACCACAAAGCCAATACAGAAGTTGAATCCATCAATTTCCAAGCAACAGATGTGGTAATGGACAGACTGGCATACAGGCAGACAGACAAATGGAGGGTATTAAAATGTCACCAATACTTTAACAAAACACATGAGGATAATTAGGATTACATTGAAGATTAGGGTCAATCTAGGCTAATTAGGGGTAATTAGGATTAATTTAAGGTACATCATCTAGGTGTGTTAAAACAAGCACCTGAATTTCACACTCAATACTATATTCTAATTTACTGATGTAGCCAGCCTAGCAGTAGGCACCTTGTACTGGGGATAAATGGGTCAGTGGCATATGCAATGTGCCCACCATGGTGGCTGTATTAAGGCTCAATTTGAAATCATTTTAATTCAGGACCAACTAGACATAATAAGAACTCTTCTGATAAAATCCCCAATGTCAAAATGACTTTCCATTTAAGAGGAGTGGTAATAGCAAGACTTTCAAGATGGTCACCACTGTGGCCATATTGGACACCAAATCAGCACCATTTTAATCACCATTTTGGAGGAGTAAAAATAACATGAATTTCATGAGGGATGCCATTGTGGATATTCAATGTGCATTATTTCCATGTAGTTCAACTAGACATCATAAGAAGTCGTCTGGTTGATATGACAAGCCAGCTAGAAGAAGTAGCTATAATAAGATTTTCCAGGTGGCCATTGTGGCATTTATATTCTGAGGTCAGATTGGTACCATTTTCATTTACAACTAATAAAACAGCATATGAAGCCTTTCAGTGAACACCCCATGCTAACATGATCATTCATTCTGGTAAGGTAATGACCACAAGATTTATAAGCTGACCCATGTTGATAAACGCAATGGAGGTCCAAGCAACAGCATTTTCATTTAGGACCAACTTGAAATCATGTCTTTCAGCAAAAAATCTCTTGTTGACATAACCTTTCATTCAGGAGAAGTAGTCATAACAAGATTCTCAGAATGGCATCAGTGGTAGCCATACTGGATGTGTGAGTGGCACCATTTCCATTCAGGACCAACTAGACATCGTAAAAAGTCTTTTTGTTAAAACCTCATGTAAATATGACCATCCATTCTGAAGGAATAGCAAAAAAACCCCAAAGATTTCAAGATATCCACTGTTGTGACCATGTTAGATCAGATGGGCACCATTTTCATTTGGTACTAACTAGACATAATAAGAAATACTTTGGTGAAAGTCCCATGTCAATATAACTTTCTGTTCAGGAGCAGTAGCAATAAATGATTTTTTGAGATGGCTACCATTGCTGTCATATTAGACATCGGACTGGCACCATTTACATTTAGAACCAACAAGACATCATAAAAAGACTTTTGGTGAAACACCATGTTGATATGACCATCCTTTCAGGAGGAGTAGCAATAACAAAATTTTCAAGGGATGGTCACTGTGGCAGCCATAGTAGGCATCACATAGCAACATTTTCACTTAGGACCAGCTAGACTATGGGATGAATGGGTGTGTAAAGTTTAAGCAACTTAGGACAAGCTTAGGACAAGTCATGAAAACAAACTTGTGCTAATGGACAGACAGACAAAGGATGAAAAACCATCCCATAACCTCATCTGGTCTATGGCCAGTATAGCTAAAAAGTATAAAACTGACCATTTTAAGTAGAATTATCACAGCTGAATCCATAAAGTAAAATCCTGAATTTGACCCCTAGGGTCTTGTGTTTCAATCCCACCCTGGCAATGCTGATGTGTCATTATACAAGGCACAAAACCTTGCTTGCTCTGTTTTGCAAAACTGGAAATAGAAATGCACTAGCTTTGAGACAGATGGATAAATATTACTTTGCAATGGACTGATATCACAGCAAGAGGGAGTCATGCACTCTCAGTCACTTAAATCATGGAAATCTGTATAAGCTCCAGCCTAATGTGTCAACATTAGGTTCAAGATAACTTTAACTTCAACCCTACTATTTTTAAAAACTGCCATTAATAGAAGATATACCACAAATCCCACAGTGGTCTCTGGCACAGGTACTGGGCTTGATCCAAAAGAATAAAGACCTTCAACTCTCATGTAGCCTTGTGGCAAAGCAGCCCTCTTGGTATTTGGTTCTTTCTCTTTCTCCTTACCCACCTCTTCTTCTGAATTTCTATTTTTATGTTCTTCTGCAAACCCGCTGTCCTTACTTAGTTGTCGCTGAAATAAATGCAAAAGGAAGTTGTCAAAAACAAACAACAAACAACTATGAATTTGATGGAAAGAAATAAAATGTACACCAAAAAGAGTCTCCTATAATATACAGTCAACTCCATCAGTGAGTCATGGGGATCTAAAAAATTTGCCCATTATATACTGATAATGTTATGTGACAATATGAAAACGAACTTTCACTTTCCCTGCAATGAGAACATATCATTATATGGTGTTTATTGCTTTGTCTGTTTTCACTATATGTGAGGTTTACTGCTACATAATCCAATCACAGGTGTTGGCTCTGTCACACTGATAATTTTTATATGTTATCCAACCTCACAAAGTGCCCTCTTATCTTTCCGATGGACTAGCAGTTGATACTTGGTCTGAATGATTACATAATCTGTCTTAACACAGGTAAACAGTATTGCCCCTATCCCCTTATTTGTAGGGCAGGCAATGTGCTCTGCCATCCTTTAGATTTCCAGAGCTTTAATATACTATGTTAATATTCTACCTGTGCATTCTGGGTTTCAACCTCACATCATGACCCTATATTCTTTTTCACTTGCAGTGTAAATATTATCTTAAATGCACTAAGAGTGCATAATAAATGTGTTCTCTCGCAAAGTGGATGTACTCAGAAGAAACCTTTACTGTGCTTAAAATGCCCTCACACAATGTGCCAGAAGATCTGAGTTTTAGCCAATTGTTAGGAGTAATTAGTAGAACAAACACAGACCCTGATTTGCTGGCACATTATGTGACGGCAGATCAGAGTCTATATTAATTGCAGTTGGACTAAACTTATAAGCAAATATACATGGCAATGCAGATTGAAATGCAATCTGATTACATCAGACTTTTGCCCTTGTAAATCTGATGAAACAACCCATAATGATACAGAATACATATGATGATGTAAGCACTGTGAGATAGACAGATACACATGGAAAATAAAAACAACCCATAATGATACAAAATACATATGATGATGTAAGCACTGTGAGATAGACTGATAAACATGGAAAATAAAGCAACCCATAAAGATACAGAATACATATAATGATGTAAGCACTGTGAGATAGACAGATACACATGGAAAATAAAAACAAACCCATAATGATACAGAATACATATGATGATGTAAGCACTGTGAGATAGACTGATACACATGGAAAATAAAAGCAAATCACACAAGAATTATGTGGACTACTTTTTGTGTATGATGCTGCTGCATAATCCAAATATACTAAAATTGTCATAAGGGCAAGACAGTAGGTCAATGTGACCTATTTATGAAGGATATGATTATCATTTTTCAGAATGAATGCACTGATCATGTTTTTATGATTGTATAAACTATGCCACAATTGATTTAACATGAATTTGAATAAAACACTGGCATGGCATGACTCTCAAATTTTTACAAACCTTTCACTAACTTCTTCTGATTGCTGAATTACTGCAATGGTTTACTGTCAAGTTAAATGAGTTTGATTTGTGAAATTGATGATTTCTAATCTAATCTGCAATGAACTATCAACAATAACACTAAAAGTTTTTATCTGCTTGTCTTGAATGCATTGTGTAAATGCTTGCTCAATAAATTAGCATATGTGCCTCAGCAACAAACAATGCCATTGTTAAAATAAGTTTATCATATGAACTGATGAACTAACTGACCAACCTAATAAGTAACTGCAATTCATCAACATTAATCCCACTGCAAAAATTTATTGCAACAATCATTTAACAAAAGCCACTGCAAGTTGTCAGCCAGTGGTCATGTGATAAATGAGATGGCAACAGAAAATCAATCAGTTCTTTGGTAAACAATTAACTCTGTCTCTAATGTCTATTCTTCAATAAGCAAAATGAGATATTTTGTGTGTAAATATCACATGGTGGCCATACTGGGGGTCAGATCAGCATCATTTTCATTTATGACCAGTTAGGGGTTCTAGTGAGAACTCCATGTCGATACTGACTTTCCATTTAGAACCAACTGGTAAGAACCCCATGCCAATACAACTTTCCATTTATAACCAACTGGTAAGAACCCCATGCCAATACAACTTTCCATTTATAACCAACTGGTAAGAACCCCATGCCAATACAACTTTCCATTTAGAACCAACTGGTAAGAACCTCATGCCAATACAAATTTCCATTTAGAACCAACTGGTAAGAACCCCATGCCAATACAACTTTCCATTTAGGAGGAATGACAGTAACAAGATTTTCTAGAGAGCTACCATGATGTCCATATTGGATCAGCAGCGTTTTCATTAAGAACTAAACCCTGAGATGAATGTCTGTGTAAAGTTTCATGGCAAAGCAGTTTAGTAGAAGTAGTGATAACAAACCTACGCTAAGGGATGAGCAGATGATAGTCAACAGCCCATTCTATAAGCTCTTCTGGTCAATGACCATCAGAGCTAAAACTTGGGGTTAAGGCCACAGAAGAAACATATATAAATTTATTTTTTACATTGTGTTTTGTGATTTGAATGTTTACCATATACTTGTATTCACACTTCTCTATCATTCCATTAGGTAAGGTGCTAATGGTATCTTTCTTTTCGTTATCACCTTTTTCATCTTTGTCATCCTGTGAAAAGAAGATAGATGAAAAATAAATGTTACAGAGCTGAAGCATGCCATATATTTTGTGCACAACGAAAACATACAGTTTGGTCAAGAGCAACATGAAAATATTTTGTCCCATCACCTGTCTTCACTGTCCGGTTGAATCTTACAGTCAGGTTGCTATTAGGACAAAGTCCTGATAAATACCTTCAACAGATTACTGGTTTCCATTCAAGTTACCAATGATTAGTTAAGCAGAAGTGCAAATAAGACATTGTTCAGTATTTTAATTGTTAATTGTCAGTCTTCCATTGTTATGATATTTTCTTTCTAGACCAATAAAAGCATAGTTCAGTGAATAATTCACTCACATAAAATATTTATAAACAGCAATTGCCGTGAATCAGCTGCAGCGGTGGTGTTGGGGGGTCTACAATTCCTATGCTGACCTACCCTTTCACTGCAAAGGATGACTTTTCAAAAAGCAAAATTGTTTTTTATTTTTATATTTTATCTTTATAAAAACTGTGCTTGTTGCATTAAATCTGACTAGCCCAAAAATCATTTTTAGTTGCCCAGGTTAGTTAAGCACAGCATCACATGCCTCTATGTGTCAACATCACAGATTTTGATCTGCCATGACATGATGCATTAGACAGATCAGAGTACACTACTAATGATTTTGATTTTGGTTAAACCATGTAAATCCGGATCTGCCTACTGGCACATGGGTGCACAGTCCACCAAGATAAAAATTGCCAAGAACAAGTTTCTACATCAGGACGAGGGGATTTAAATTCTATAAGGAGCTCAGAATATGCAGCATTTTACATAAATTTATAAATTCATAACATATACTAACTGCCTACATCATTAACAATACACTGAGATAACAAAAAGATAAATATCTTGAGTTATGCTGGAGGGGGAGGCAGGATGGGAGGGTTAGCATCATACATGTGTGACTCATGCTTGAATATCTTAACAGTATGTGTAATTTACATAAAGTAATGAGTCAAGGTCATACGGGCTTATAAGTTAAGTCCAACTGAAAACTGCACAGACCAAGATCTATGGCTGCATAATGCACCACAACCTAGACTAAAGAACAAGTAATCAGTGGAACAAACAACACAGATTTATTGGCACATCATGCAATGGCAGATCAGGGTGGTGGGGCCTATGCTGTTCACAGTTGGACTCAACAACTTATAAGTGATTATATATGGTACATTGATGTCAACAGCAACTGAAACACTTCAGGTTTTTCTTATGTGCCATTTTATTTATGTTGCTTCAACAATGAAATCAGAAGCACTCAGACTAAAAATAATGTAATATAAAATGCTGATTCACATTTTTTAAAAACTATATCTTTAATGTTTTTAAAGGAAAACTCCGGTCAAGGATACCATTCAGTTACATTTGCCGTGCTGTAACCGTCACCTTGGGGCAAGGGGAGTGCCAATGCATGATATGTGACAAATTGTCTATAGATGATATATAACTGGCCAAGTTTCATTAACATGTCTTCAATGGCTCAAAAGTTATTCTTTGCAGAGAAAACAAAGTCACAAAATTACATATTCCCCTGCTGTGACCTTCGGTTTGATGAGGTTATGGTACATGACACACCAATGATATTGAGATTCATGGGTGTGTGCATGCCGAGGACTTTAGATATCTAATGACCAAACAAATACACATTACATCCCACATAAAGACAATTATTTTAATCTGTACAAAACAGAGGGTGGCCAGGGTCTGCATGTCAAGATCATGATCCAAACAATGCTATTACATGTGTGACCCCCAAGTTCAAAAGTGGAGTGCAAGCATCATGTTGCAGAATTGATGGCTTTATCTTTATAATAATTCATCCATATATGATGAAAATCTATCAGGGTGTCTAGGGAATATAACTGAATGAAGAAACTTTAACCAAAACCTTAACACAAATTTTCATTGACTGTAACCTTGACTCCAAGGTCAAAGGGGCAAACATTTTCTATGATTGTGACCTTGACTCCAAGGTCAAAGGGACAAGAGCATGTATTGTGAAATGAATTAACTAAGCTTCATATGAACTCATCCCACGTGTGATAAATATCCATCACAGAGAAATATAAGTAAATGAAAAACTTAAAAACCGAAACCTTAGCACACTGTTGATGTTGCTGTTGCCACAGCTGGAAAAGTTACTGCTATGTCTCACTGCACACAAACGTGATCTTCACAATAAAATACACTGTTGAATATAAGCGCAATGTAAAATTTGAACTTTTTCATGTTTTTTTCTTTTGCAACAAATGCAAAGACAAAATGCACAATAGGCAAAGAATAAGTATATGTACACAGGGAATTGTAAAAAAAATTAATTATCTCATAATGTGTTTTTCCACCAATTTATCCTCTCAATTTGACCATCTGTCCATGTACAACCCATCCATTAACCTGTTCAACCAATTAAAGGAGCATTGTTCAACTTTAATTCAGATGAAGGAAGTTACAGGGAGAAGCTATAGATTTGCAAGTGAGAGTTTATAT
>JAECUM010032530.1:0-17687 GCA_016617855.1 Megalonaias nervosa | reverse complement strand
GGACTGATCAATGACATCTACAATAAATTAGTAGGTATTAAGGGACTGATCAATGACATCTACAATAAATTAGTAGGTATTAAGGGTCTGATCAATGACATCTACAATAAATTAGTAGGTATTAAGGGTCTGATCAATGAAATCTATAATAAATTAGTAGGTATTAAGGGACTGATCAATGACATCTACAATAAATTAGTAGGTATTAAGGGACTGATCAATGACATCTACAAATAATAAGCCACCAAGAAAATTTGTGATTTCACAGTATCTGAGACATACATGGCTGACAAACAAACAAAAGGACAAAAAATTGATTATAATGAATGAATATATAAGAATTCAGTAGATTACCTCCAGCCAGCTGTCATTTAAATCACTTCTGTCCCCAACCCAATATTAAAATCGCTTCTACCACCCACTAACCCACAGCCAGAAATTATGTAAAAAAATATGCTTCTGTAAGGGGCAGTGTTTTTCGATTAAAACATATCTGATCTTAATTTTTTAAATTGCTTCTGTTGTGGGTTGGTTAAATTTGAAAGTGCCTTCCCCCCGGGGGGTATATGTTTTACTGGAACAGCCCTGAATCCAAAGTATTAGATTTATATACATTATCAGTTTGGGCTTGTTATGTCAACAAAACTGGATACATGTATTACAGGGAATTAATTGGATGGTCTTGGGCTCAAAGATGGATCTTGTGAACACTAGCTAGGTACTCTACCAGATGTACTGAATGGTGTTTAACAACACATCAACACATTAAAGGTTATATCATGCTCATTCAATTATAGTATCTTTCCCAGCAAACTTACTACAGCAGCCAAACTAGTCTGATATCAGCAGTTGTAGTATCTTTCCCATAATTTACCACAGCAGAAAACTCAGCTTACATCATAAAATCACCACGTTCCAACTAGCAGAAAAATTTGTTTTACTAAAATATATTTCTTCGATAATACTTAGCTGATAACAATACCTTATGAGAACTACTACTGCCTTGCAAATCCAGCCCTCCCAGACTAGAATTTTTGGCTAAAAAGCTAGAAGTTAACAGAATACCTAGGTGGCAGTTAGAATGATTGCCAATTAATACTGGGATTAGCACCAAACTCAGTAAAATTGTCAGTTACTAATGCAGTGGGAGGCATGCTCTCTATATAGATGTAACTGCAGTGAGGCTGGGAGGATGTATGTGTATTATGATTCGGTATGTATTATTGATGAAACATATTTTACTGGAAATATTTTTTTACTTTAAAAATGTTACCTGATCATAATACCTTCGGAAAATATGTAAAAAATGGAGGGAGATAGATCCCCTTACTGTCAAGAGACCATCACCAATCCCCTAATGTATGTGAGACAGCTTCAAGATAACACGACTGGAAAACAGACTCCATATGTCAGGCAGTGGCTTTGAAAGGGAAAATTTTGCCCTCCCACAAATCCAGTGGAAGTTGTGAAGTCACATCCTTATGAAGCTGTTGAACAACCCAGAAAGGTAACCTACTGTGCCACGGATATAGGTCCTACCAGACTGAGTTGAGTCTTTTAGGATGAAAGATCTCTGAGATAAAAACTGGAGAAGTGTACTAGGATTTCCATCCATGTCATGGAGAACAGAGAACAGCTTCACTCATATGCAATGTTTGTGGTGACTGTCCTAATTTTGTGAACCAAAATGCCAAGCAAATTCATAATTGTGGTGTTATTTCTGATACGTAGAAGGAATACCACGCAATATCTAGGACAAAAGTGTCTATGCTGATATATCATCCATTCTCTCTGTGAAGGCAAGAGGAGGCATGATCTACCTCAATGCCACAGGCCCATCTTCATTCAGTACCACTTTAGAGCTCACACTGGTTCCTGTAGATGACCTTGAGATTACCCATTAATACACAAGTCTGATTACCCATGAATGGTAGCTTGTTCTTGGCAGTGAAGACAGAGGCTGTCGTAAGAGTAAGAGATAATGACCCATCTTGTCAGAACTGTATGTAGATAGGTCTAGCAATAGGATATATATTCAATGATTCTGCCTGCTGTTCACCAGTGCAGCAAGGAGGATAGTCTTACATGAGAGGTGAACTAATGAAGTTCTTGAGAGCAGTTTAAATGGTGCCTTGTTCAGCCAGGTTAGCACCCATGATATATTCCACTTGGGCAAGGATCCAATGTCACTGGAAGTATAATAGTCAGAAGAAGTGTTAGGTCTTAGGTTTGTCCAGTATCCTCTCTTCCATGATAATGTACCAATGATTGTGGAATGGTTAGATTTTAATTCTGATTGGTACTAACTGTTTCTTGTTGAAGCGCCATAGTAAGTTAGCTATTGAGGTATGGATGCCTACATTGGTATAAAAAATTCTTGTGCACACCACTGTCAGAATATATTCCACTGCTATTGTATGCCTTGAAGAAGGTAGGGCCATCTTGCTTGAGGGATTTTTCCACCACTGGTTGCAAGAACTGTTTGTTCCAGAGGGTGTATTTTCATAAGATCCTATATTGCACATCCAGGAACTCTGGGGTACGATGAAACACCTGCCATTATTGTTGCTTGAAGCAGATGAGGGAATATATCGATTTCCTGGCAATTCAGTTGCGAGATTAATGAGACTGATCCAAGATTTTCCATTTTAGTGCAGCAATCAGGATAGGAGACACTCCAATTCTTTTGCTTTCTTTATCACCTTCAGAACCTGAGGTGTTGGAGAAGCGTATACATTTGGCCGTTCCATTCTACAGAAACAACATCAATTATCCAGGTCTTTGGATCAGGATTGGTGAGACAAAGGTTGGGATTTTGGCATTCCACCTGGTCACCAATAGGTCCATCATAGGTCAATTCTATTGGGTCCCTAGTGTGTGAAAACGAGAGATCATTCCATTTGTAATTCTTCTGCCAAACATGAGCGAGCCTAGGATATGTTGAACTAGGATGTATATTTGTCATTAAGGACACCACTCTAGAAAATTCCAAAGTAGAATACAAAGGTCTTGGGGCTTTGGTTCCATCTTGCCGTTCAAGATAAGTCACCACAGTAGAGTTGCTGGACAGAATGAGAACTCCATTCCCAAGTAGGTTCCCCAGCCACCAATGAAATTCTTACTGAATGGTTTTCATTGGCTTCCTGAAAAGATAGTAGACTTGCCCCCACTGCAAGACCACTGTTTGCATCCATACATATTGTGATTGCTGGAAATTATCCCTGATTCAAGTCCAGTGAGGTTTTCCTACCTTCGAGATAGAATGTCATATTATGCAGATTGTTAAAGTTGATCCAATGGTCAAAGGTTCTGTCTCCATTTTGAACAAAGAATCACTGTAAAGGGAGCCCAAAAAGGTGACCTAGACTAAGCTGTCCGCTGCCCCGCTAAGCAAACCCAACAGGTGAAGGAATTCTCTGGTGGGTATATTGTTCCATATAGACAAATATTCCATCACTGTATTAATTCAATTCTTGTTCCTGGGGAAGACGCACATGGCTTACACGAAAGTTCAGTTTGAGACACAAATAACCAAAGTCTTGAAATTGTATGAGGTTGAAGATGTCCTGTTAACAAGGAGATTGCAAATGAGAAGCAGGGTAACAAGTGATATCATGCCTTGCTCCAAGATATAACTACCATGCTGTTTTGTAGCCTGCAGGCTTTGTCAGTGAATTACAGGGCCTTCTGGAAGCAATGTGAGTGGGAACATCCATACTGATTGCATTGTCTCCACAATATTCAGCATTGAGAACACACTGTTGTATAATTCCATCATGAACCCAAGAGAGCTGACTGAATGAGCCAAGGTTGATGATCAAGTGCAGAGGGCAGCGTTTGTAGCTGATGGAACTTTGGCAAAGGAGGAAGTGCGCTGTATGCCCCCCTGCCCCACCCTAACCCCAGAAACCACTTGTCAGGTCCATATGTCATTGATGCAAATCTTCCCTATTTGGCAGCAAAAGATTAGGGCCTTCTCCCTAAAGGTATCTGTGATAAGAGGGGTGTGAAAGTGATGCCATTTGAGATAGGAATGGTCTCATGGAGAGCAAAGCTGGTGAAAACAATCACCCTCCCTTTGCCTCTTTTCCATTTTAGCTCAGAAGAATTGTGGTTTCAGATGGTTTTAAATTCAGTTGGACTGCTTCCCAGAGGCTGGTGTGATAGGGAAGTCCCTGTGATCTTCTGTTGACTGCCTTGCAAATTCCTCTGCTGTAGCTGAGACCGTGAGGGATGGAAAGAAAGCATCCTTCATGGTTTGTTTACGAATTCTATCAACCTGATCATTAAAGAGGAGATCAGATGATTAAAGTTGCATAGTTCTTTAAGGAAGGTGGAAGTAGAGAGGATCACATTTCATTCCATCTGTTGTAAGTTCACAGCTGCCTGGCCATGGCCATAGGATGTTAGGCCTCTATGTTTACAAAGTGGGCCATTCTATAAAAAGGCTCCCATGCATGTCTGGATGAGATTCAGCAGTGGATAAGGTAAGCTGTGTTCTGCCTATGAAAGAACACTGTGGATACAAGATCCAACATTGAGCCCATAGTCATTATGTTACAAATCAACTGGCATCCAAATGGAAAACTGGTGTGTGGGGCTTGTAGAACTGCCTACTACAACTGAAGGGAAGGTGTCTGTGAGAAAAAGCATCCAAAGATGCTTGGAACTTGTAACTTGTAGCTTACATAGCTGCCCAAAATGTCAGTAACTCTGTCAGATTGTGTGAGCAATTGAAAGTAGCTTCTTCCTTATTCAATGATCACCTGATACTGGAAGTCCAGGCAAAGCAGGTGTTGTACATGAGGACAGAACTCCTATAGGAGTGGGTGGAAAACTTCAGGCCAAGCCTGTAACACCGAGTCTTCACGCATCATTGTAACATCTAATAAAGACATGGAACTTAAGAGCCTTTTTTTGTCGTTTTGGATTAAGGTAGTGAAGCTAATGTCAAATATGCTACCTGCAAAGTAGTTGGAGATGGATGCCAAGGATGGAGGCTCAATACACTTGCAGCATGTCACAAGTGCTTCCAAGCTGCCACTAAGTAGAGGTTCCCTTTGGGTGGCAAAGACTTGAGGAAAAATGAAGAGACATCTCTTCGAAACTGAGGTACTAAGTTGACATAATATGCTGGCAGTGTTTAGAGGTACTATGCAGGTCAGATTGATCTATGAGAATGCCTGTATAGACTGGACATCATCTGCAGGAACTGCCTTGAAGCATTATGCAGGTCAGACTGATCCAAGAGAATAAAATGGACATCATCTGCAGTAAGGGCCTAACAGCACTATGCAGGTTAGACTGCTGTATAACTTGGTTCTTGGGTACTGTGGCACTAAAGTGGGCATACATGGCAGAAGTACCTGGCAGCACTATGCAAGTAGTGAACTGGACAAGTTTGTTCTTCTGGTGACTGTTATTGTATGATCGATTGTGGTCATAGTTATACGGCTGAGTCCGGTCATAAAGGAACATGGCCATCTTAGCTAACATTAGGTCCAGTTCTGAGGTTGGGATGGGGCATGGGATATTGATTCACGAAGCCAGTCTGTAATTCTGATAGATGAGATTGTAACTTAGGATGAGGTGTGTACCAAGGTACCTAAGTATTTGAAGACAGTAAAGTGATAACACTGAAAAGTCAGAAACTTTGTTGTCGACAATAGAAAACCCCCCCAGAAAAGTTAGATATTTTTAGATGGAGTATACTTCCCTTTGAAGATTAAACTTCCTCCAACTTGTTTTACAGTAAAAAGCTTCCAAACTGCTAGTATGGATTTTGCAAGGCCTGTCTGTAGATAGTATGCTACTTGGAATGAGCAGGAGTACTACCTGATAATTTCACAGATTTGGCACCACTCCCAATATCAAGGGAAGATCACACTAACTGCCATTTTATAGGCTTATAACTTTTAACTTTTTAGTGAGCAAGTTTTAATCTGGAAGGGCAGGATTTGTGAGGTAGTAGTTGTTCTAAGGTATTATGATTGGGTAATGTACTTTGAAGAAGAAACTAGTCTAATCATTACATTATCTTAAAATCTGACTTTTGTTTAGTAAGTTATTGCTCACAGAAACTGGGATAATCCACTGTTAGCCTGATGAGCATAAAAAAAGACAACTGAGCAAGGACACATTAATTTAAAACAACTTACAATCAATGGGATATTCTTGATCTGGAACAGACTTGAACAACTTGTGAAATTTTTCTGTTCGAGAATTTCTGTGGCCAAATGACTCTTCCTAAAATATACAAAAGAAAATTTTGTGGGATAAATGTTTCTACACACTAAAGATCACTTGTATAGAGTGTCTTTAATTTACATAAGAAACTTGCTACTACTTACATATTTCAGTCTATAAGATAGCGATATCTGTATGGTGTTTAGGTGTAATATTGCACAATGAAATCAGTAAAGCAATTCTGACAAATCTGTGGACATAACATGATATATGTAGGTCTAATGTCAAATCTGTGAATGTAATGTACTATCTGATTGGTCTAATGTCAAATCTGTGAATGAAATGTACTATCTGATAGGTCTAATGTCAAATCTATGAATGTAATGTACTATCTGATTGGTCTAATGTCAAATCTGTGAATGAAATGTACTATCTGATAGGTCTAATGTCAAATCTGTGAACATAACATATCATGATAGGTCTAATATAAAATCTGTGAATCTAACATACTATCAAATAGCTCTAATGACCAATCTGTGATTTTAACATACTATCTGTTAGCTCTAATGACCAACTGACGAATTTAATAAACTACCTGATACAGATGATGTCAAAATTGGACAAAATGAAGTTTGCCAGTCTGAAATCTTTATTCCATTGTGGTGCTGTTATATGAATCATGACAAAGAGCCACACAAAATGTAATGGTACATAAATGCACAAAAATCAATTGCAACCAAAATAAAAACTGTACATTCGTAGCATTAATAAAGGCTTTGCTTGTCACAAAATATCTGATTACTTGTACAGCTGCCACATTACTTACAAGTTGGATACAACAGCAAACTCCACAGACCCAGATATACTGTCAAATAATGCACCAGCAGATCTAGTTCTAAGCAGTCTGTTAGGAATAATAATTAGAACAAACTGCATAGACCCGGATCTGAAAGTGCTTTTTTGCAGTAGGATCCAACTAATAAGCAAGTATATATGGTAGATTCAATTAAGATCATCAGGACTACCTCTAACATTTATAAAGCCATGTGGTCATACTAGATGTAGGAAAAACACTTTTTGTAATGTAGGATCCAAATACATTTTTTGATGAATGTGCTTGTAAAGCTTCATGACAATCCAATCAGTAGCTAAGGAAGAGTAGCAATGGCTATCCTTTCAGTAGTTTTGGAGAAGCAGTGATGGCCATCCTCTCAGTAGTTTTGGAGAAGTAGTGATGGCCATCCTCTCAGTAGTTTTGGAGAAGTAGCAATGGCTATCCTCTAAGTGGTTCTGGAGAAGTAGCAATGGTCATCCTCTCACTAGTTTTGGAGAAGTAGCAATGGTCGTCCTCTCAGTAGTTTTGGAGAAGTAGCAATGGCCATCCTCTCAGTAGTTTGGAGAAGTAGCAATGGCCAGCCTCAGTAGTTTTGGAGAAGTAGCAATGGCCTTCCTCTCAGTAGTTTTGGAGAAGTAGCAATGGCTATCCTCTCAGTAGTTTTGGAGAAGTAGCGATGACCATCCTCTCAGTAGTTTAGGAAGATTAACAATGGCCATCCTCTCAGTTGTTTTGGAGAAGTAGCAATGGCCATCCTCAGTAGTTTTGGAGAAGTGGCATGGCCATCCTCAGTAGTTCTGGGAAGTAGCAATGGCCCTCCTCTCAGTAGTTTTGGAGAAGTAGCAATGGCCATCTTCTCAGTAGTTTTGGAGAAGTAGCAATGGCCATCCTCTCAGTAGTTTTGGAGAAGTAGCGATGACCATCCTCTCAGTAGTTTAGGAAGATTAACAATGGCCATCCTCTCAATAGTTTTGGAGAAGTAGCAATGGCCATCCTCAGTAGTTTTGGAGAAGTAGCATGGCCATCCTCAGTAGTTCTGGGAAGTAGCAATGGCCTTCCTCTCAGTAGTTTTGGAGAAGTAGCAATGGCCATCCTCTCAGTAGTTTTGGAGAAGTAGCAATGGCTATCCTCTAAGTGGTTTTGGAGAAGTAGCAATGGTTGTCCTCTCAGTAGTTTTGGAGAAGTAGCAATGGTCGTCCTCTCAGTAGTTTTGGAGAAGTAGCGATGACCATCCTCTCAGTAGTTTAGGAAGATTAACAATGGCCATCCTCTCAGTAGTTTTGGAGAAGTAGCAATGGCCTTCCTCTCAGTAGTTTTGGAGAAGTAGCAATGGCTATCCTCTAAGTGGTTTTGGAGAAGTAGCAATGGTCGTCCTCTCAGTAGTTTTGGAGAAGTAGCAATGGTCGTCCTCTCAGTAGTTTTGGAGAAGTAACGATGACCATCCTCTCAGTAGTTTAGGAAGATTAACAATGGCCATCCTCTCAGTAGTTTTGGAGAAGTAGCAATGGCCATCCTCTCGGTAGTTTTGGAGAGGTAGCAATGGCTATCCTCTAAGTGGTTTTGGAGAAGTAGCAATGGTCGTCCTCTCAGTAGTTTTGGAGAAGTAGCAATGGCCGTCCTCTCAGTAGTTTTGGAGAAGTAGCAATGACCATCCTCTCAGTAGTTTAGGAAGATTAACAATGGCCATCCTCTCAGTAGTTTTGGAGAAGTAGCAATGGCCATCCTCAGTAGTTTTGGAGAAGTAGCAATGGCCTTCCTCAGTAGTTCTGGGAAGTAGCAATGGCTATCCTCTCAGTAGTTTTGGAGAAGTAGCGATGACCATCCTCTCAGTAGTTTTGGAGAAGTAGCAATGGCTGTCCTCTAAGTGGTTTTGGAGAAGTAGCAATGGTCGTCCTCTCAGTAGTTTTGGAGAAGTAGCAATGGCCATCCTCAGTAGTTCTGAGAAGTAGCAATGGCCTTCCTCTCAGTAGTTTTGGAGAAGTAGCAATGGCCATCTTCTCAGTAGTTTTGGAGAAGTAGCAATGGCCATCCTCTCGGTAGTTTTGGAGAAGTAGCAATGGCTATCCTCTAAGTGGTTTTGGAGAAGTAGCAATGGTCGTCCTCTCAGTAGTTTTGGAGAAGTAGCGATGACCATCCTCTCAGTAGTTTAGGAAGATTAACAATGGCCATCCTCTCAATAGTTTTGGAGAAGTAGCAATGGCCATTCTCAGTAGTTTTGGAGAAGTAGCAATGGCCATCCTCAGTAGTTCTGGGAAGCAGCAATGGCTATCCTCTCAGTAGTTTTGGAGAAGTAGCAATGGCCTTCCTCTCAGTAGTTTTGGAGAAGTCGCAATGGCCATCCTCTCAGTAGTTTTGGAGAAGTAGCAATGGCTATCCTCTCAGTAGTTTTGGAGAAGTAGCAATGGCTATCTGCTCAGTAGTTTTGGAGAAGTAGCAATGGCTATCCTCTAAGTAGTTTTGGAGAAGTAGCAGTGGTCGTCCTTTCAGTAGTTTTGGAGAAGTAGCAATGGCCATCCTCTCAGTAGTTTTGGAGAAGTAGTGATGACCATCCTCTCAGTAGTTTAGGAAGATTAACAATGGCCATCCTCACAGGAGCTTAGGAGGAGAAGTAGCAATGGCCATCCTCTCAGTAGTTCTGGAGAAGTAGCAATGGTTATCCTCTAAGTAGTTTTGGAGAAGTAGCAGTGGTCGTCCTCTCAGTAGTTTTGGATAAGTAGCAATGGTCGTCCTCTCAGTAGTTTTGGAGAAGTAGTGATGACCATCCTCTCAGTAGTTTAGGAAGATTAACAATGGCCATCCTCAAAGTAGTTTAAGAGAAGCAGTGATGGCCATCCTCTAAGTAGTTAAAGAAGAGTAATGATGGCAATCCTCTAAGTAGTTTAGGAGGAGTAGTGATAACAATCATGTGCTAACAGATGCCAGCCACCAGATGAAAGGCCATTACATAAAACAAGCTCAAAATAACTTGTAAAACTTATCAATATAGATTAAATGGCATTAAAATCTAATCAGGGAAGATAATGACTGTTTGGATGTGGAGGCAAACCCTCCCGTCTGCTAGAGTGTCCTAATCACCCCCTGTCCCTGACCGGTTTCATTACTATTGCAACTCATCAGAGGGAATAATATGGGTTGATTCGTATGTTCAACTGATCACTGTATTGTATCAGCATGCGGGTTTATATACCCCTTTTGTCGCGGTGTCGCCAGTGCAGCTGGTATAACTACTTGAAAGGTCAAGTGGCTTGTATTGTTGCAACTCATAAATGTAGCATCTGGGTTCTGAAATATACCATTGTCTTGTAGCGATATGTTTGGATACATTAAAAATTTGATTTAAAGAAGGATATAAAAAAGAAGAAATGCCTAGCAAACTCTAAAACAAAGAACTGCCATGCTATTATATAACTCATCTGTAGAAGTGATGTCTGCCTGAGTATCAAATTGATTATTGATAAACAGTCCTTGTGGAATCTTGAGGTTATCAATGGGGTTTACATATGGTTGGTGTATGATTTCTTCCACTTCTAACACAGTTCCACAAGGTTTACTTTCTTGTTCTGTATATTGATGTGTGCTCCAGACGATTGTTGGAGTTAAGATGTCTTCAGCTGCAACCCAGTTTGAAGAATTATTTTCAAGTTCTATTTGACTTGTAGATCCTGTATTCAATAAATTGGTTTGTTAATTTGTCTGCAATGTCCAGTCTGTTGATTGGGTCAAGGGGTCTTTGGTAACATACTGTTCCTGTATATAAAATGCAGGGGTATTTACACCTGTCAGTATCGATGGGCCATATTCATTAATTAAACCGATTTTTTTCAGATGTTACCATACTTGTGGAGTTAGACAAAAAAACATTTTGGTATACAATGCTATTGATCTTCTTGTCTTTTAACGATCTTTTCACAGTTACTGCAAGTTGCTCTGATGCTGACATATGTGATCTTGACATGTCGCACTAGAGATTGGCGATGTGTAAATTTGGAATCGCAGTACTCGCATTGATAACTCATTTTGCTCTGTAGCAGTAGCATAGCAGAGAGATTGCATCATAATTTGTAACGCGATCTGAAGCTGGGGCAGTATTTTGAGGGTAGATTTCCTCCGAAGAGTGGAATATTCTAATCAGGTTGGGTCATATACCAGTCCGGTGGAGTCAGCATAATTGTACTAAAGGGATTTTCACCAAAATTCCACAAAAGTGTCAGCTTCATATGCAGAGAAACATGCCAACAATATTTCATTATTCTACATACAATATTATTATGTGTAATCATACTCAGCTACCACTGGCTGAGGCAGAATGACTCAGGCTATTGAGCAAACCCCACTCACCTATTTCCTATCAATCACTTTAACCTGGGGCATAAATATTGGGCCCTTATTCTACTCACAGGAAACTCTAGTTCAAGGTCACTGATCAAGTAAGATTTTTAAAAAATAAGTTTCAAACTTGAGTTGGAATACAGTTAAAATCATACAACTATCAGGATTTTCCCAGTGCTAAATTTAAATGACAAATGTAATCCAGGGATCATAACAAATTTGGGGGTTTTGAGCTAGCTTGTGTCTGACTTTCTTGCTGAAGATGTTTTAAGATCAAAAAGAAAAGCGAATGTATCATATTTACAAAACAGAGTTAAGGATCAAATGTACACAATCATGTAACTGATTCACACTTAACAGCACAAATAAATTCACAAAAATATTATTCATACTAAATAGCACCATATTGTATATAGTCACACAATAAAAATTCTTCAAAAGAGGTAATACAAAAATATATATTGTAAATATATTGAATTAAATTTATTGCAAAACTTCAAATTCCTTTAACACTTAAATACTCTCATCTACAATATTTCATCAAATTCTCATCATTGGCCTACCTCAAAATATTCAACCAAGAAATTGTTTGAAATTTTCTAAAAACAGGAGAGAGCACCTTGTTCTGGCAGAGTCCATACAACATTGATGATGAGTCAGTCTGATTACAATATACAAATACAATAAATGACAATGAATAAATAATGCAAAACATCACAACTACAAGGTCTGCTACAATGAACTATACTTCAATAATACTGATTGCACATAAAATATTTCTTTTCCAGTGAGAATCGATAGTAATATCTATTCCCAGATGTCACAGATATTAAACTTGTGTAAGGTTATGATTTACATTTCCAAGCTACATGAATTTCTGTTTTACTATACAAATTATTTGGCATGTTATAATTCCTGCTGCTGAAAGATAATTCATCATATGCCACACATTATTAACCATGATATTTTACATTTAAACTTAATTCATTCAGACTTTTATCCAGCACCTCATCTACACTGTGTAATGACCACTCTGGGGACCACCTTATCTACACTGTGTAATGACCACTCTGGGGACCACCTTAGCTACAGACAACCCTGGTGTACAATGTCAATGACCACCCAGGAATATACCTTACCTCCAGACAACCCTGTGTACAAAGACTACTCAGGGAAACACCTTATCTACAGTCGAACCTATTTACAAGGAAGACTCAAGGGACCATCGCAAATTGGTCATTATGAGCAAATGGTCTTTACATACAGGTAATACAGCAGAGTTTTGTCTAATTAGGACCAATGGAACCAATGGATCATGGTATTTACACACAACTGGTTCTTATATGCGAGTGAATACTAAAAGACACACTGTACTAATTATATGGAAAAATGGGAACCAGCCTGGAAATGGGTGAACATAAAACAGAGTATAGTTGAGTTTGGCTGGCCCAAACTGGTTAATAATGTAGGTTATGTTTTAGGAAAAAGAATCTTTTGAGAGCTTATCCTAGTTGTAAGTGAAAAAAAAATAGAGACATTGTTTTATTGATGGCATTTCAGTCCTTTAACAGTCTTGAGTTTGGAACACTCATTACTAAAATTAGCACCTGACCCTTTGGTGCAGAATTGAAAGCACATGTTTCAAACACATGCAGGTCCAAAAAATGCAGCTGCTCATATCCTTTCCTCTACAAAGAAGCTGACATCCAGGTTTCATCTATATTGATAAATACAGGTTTGCTCATGAGCACTCAGGAATTTTAAGTTACTGAATTTTTAATATCATGGTGTTTGCATAGGTTTACTATGGGAAATGAATTAATACCATGAGTCCTAAAGCAGGTTTGACAAAGTATGTGTATTTCCTCCCTTTGCTGACAGGCATAGTAACAACAGTCCATGTACCCTATGTTATGTCCATCCAGACATAATCATAATTTTTATCTGCTTGAAAGGCTGCAATGTTCACAAATGTAAATGACCTAGATTAGTTTACCACTTGTAAACACTTCCAAATTTTGTTTGCTGTGTAAATGATTCTAAGCACATGAAATATCTGGTGTTTGCAATTTACTTGTCCAGGCAAGTACATGTGTGTAGCAACATATAGTGTTGTCATAACAATCCTAAGTATGTTTTTTTTTCTTCTAAATTATCATATTATCCAAGACATGTCTTACAAAACTGAATCATATCACAATAACAGGTAAAAGATGTACAGAAATGAGCAAAGCATCGCAAGTCAAGAGAGATACCAACAAGTATATTGTCAATGGATTATATATACCATTTATACTTGCTTATATGTCAAGCTAACTGTAAACAAAGACACTGATCTGTTGTAGCGTACTGCACCTGCACCTTTCGGTCTATATTGTTTCTTCTACTGATTACATCTAACAAACTGCATGGAGCCAGATCTGCTGGCACATTATGTGATTGCAGATCCAGGTCTGCGCAGTTTGCAGTTGGACTTGACTTAAAAGTGAGTATAAATTGTAAACAGCTGTATGCCTAATGTACGGACTCTGGGAAAGGTTGAAAGGCTGAGTTTCCAATTGCTTTAATTGACATTGTTTCAGATAGTGTACACCATGTACACGCTGAGACATTATTGTGAACACTGATGCCTTACCTGCCTATATATTCACATGTCCACCACCTCTTTCCTACTCAGCTAAATGAACATATTTTTTCTCATGTACAGTATACTGCACTCCAAACTGTGAACAACATAAAACCAGATCTGCCACTGAATAACATGCTGCCAGATCCTTGTCAAAGGTGTTCATTCTACCTAATATGATTCAAGTCAACAATGTATGAACCAAATATATTGGCTTAAAAATCCATGGCAGAATTCTTGCTGTTACCAGTTGTGTGAATGAAACCGAAGGACAAATATACATGGTAAATCAAATATGGTTGAGTGTATATCCAAAATAACTCAGAGGTGGGATGGGGAATATATTTTATTCTGCTCAACAGAATGGTTCAAAAAGCCAAACTAGCAAATACAGATCTATTTAGCTTGACAGATTGACAGATGTCAGACCTGTTTAGCTTGACAGACGTCTATCAGTAGCTTCCAGTGTTTAATTTTAGCCACCTTATCTTAGATTGCCTTACCAACACCAACAGCTTGGTCTAACATTTTTGACAGTTTTGACAAAAATCACGAAGTATGCATATGGCTGTTTCAAGCATTATTGATCCTTGATAATTAACTCTCTTGTCTTGTTGCTTGTAATGGTACCTATCATTGGCTATAGCATGCCAAGAACATGGAAGCTTCATCTAAGTGCTTCTCCCAAGGACACATCAAGGCTACCAACCAGGCTGGCCTGGTTGTGTGTCATCTATTGGCCCCTGGATAACAGTCAACCAAGTTACTGCAACTTTAATTCACTGACAACATCCATCCTTGCATTACCAGCAGTAGTTTGCATTAACTGCAAGGCCATAATTATGCATGCATATCTACCATCTGTACTGGCTTATAAGTCAAGTCAAACTGCAAACAATAAAGATCATAATCTGCTGTAGCATAATGTGCCAGCAGATCAGGGTCTATCTTGTCTGATCCACTGATTACTCCTAATGAAACTGCACTGACCAGGACCTGCTGGCGCACTATGCGACGGAAGATCTGGGTCTGTGCAGTTTGCAGTTGGACTCGTCTTATAAGCAAATACTTATGGTATTTTAAGACCATCACAGTGTTTATTCAGATCAATTATAAATATCATTTTTTTCTTTTTTTATATAAATTATTTATCAACAGTGTGTCACAACATTAATTCACAGGATGCACATATAATGGTCTCACAAAAACACAAATGCTTGAACTCAGTACAGCAAATCATTCTTTAATGCTTTAGTGATTGAGATACCTCAAGTTATCTCCACAACCATATTGGACTGAGTTACCTAACAGTGATGATCATAGCAGCAGTTATTCATAACAAACTTTATGTTCAAATGCACTGCTGACAACCAAAATAAAACATATCATTAAATCTTTTTCATTCAAATGCTGCATTTATGGTACTGATGATTTTCCCTCTCACACTTCCAGTTAATTTCTCCTCCAAGATATCTTTGATAGGGCCAAAAAAATGTGTTTCCGGTCAGCTGACCATCCCTTTTTTTGTTGCTGACCCTAGAACATTTCTCTCCCAGGGTTAAAAAAAAAATTTAAATTAAAACCAAAAAATCCTGAAATTGATTTGTGCATCTAACTGAGCCAGTTTATCCCAGTACTTTAAGTGCTTAGTACATTATATATATATATATATATATATATATATATATATATATATTGTTTAAAAGGAAAAAAAAAACTACCTACCTACCCTAATTTTAAAACCAGAGCAATAGGAAACACACTCAGCTATGTATTGTCCTAAAAAACCCTCCCCCAACATTTTGATAGTCTTCTGGACCACACCACTAGTCTTATCATGGAGAAAAACCTATCAGAGAATTTGTTCAAGTAAAATGGCATTAATTTAACCAGGACTATGAATACAAAGTTGTACAGAGTAAGATGCATCTAGATCAAATGTTATCTCTCAATTATTCAGCATTAGATAATGCTAAGTAGTTCGCATCGCCCTTTATAGCAACAAATAAATGATAAGATATCTCCAATGATTTAGCTAATCCAAATCACCTTTCATGAAATAAATCACACTAAGGGAGGCAGAAATTCAATACCTTTTAAACCAAAAATCAAAGCATCTTTTAATATGATTTCCAAACAGCACAACAACTAATGACTCTTTTCTGCAATTCCTGGGAAACAGCTTATCACAACTGTGTACAAAGAAGTACAGAAACTTCTGTAGCTCCCAATAACAAATCCCTCCACACTGCACAGCCTGTCTACTTTAGGCCCTGCACTCTCTACCAATCTAGACTGTTATGCAAGGGAGGTAATGATAAATCTATTACAAATATGTTTTCCTGCTATTTGCACAAAAGATATACAAGTTCTTCCAAAATGTTTAAAACTGTAATTGAAATTTAAGCACACATTATCTTCTATCCACTTTAGAGGGACCCCTGAGAAAGTCACCAAAATACACATTTTGTCCACTTTAGTGGGGACCTCAGAGAAAGTCATTGAAAGTAATACACTTTTGTCCTCTTCAGTGGGATCTCGGGGAAGGACCCCCCAATAAATACCAAAACACCTTTTGCACATGTGCATATGGACAACATGCCCTCAAGTTAAGAGAATTTCAACTCTGTGGTTTGAGAATCGATGCCCCAAAGGAAAGAATGATGGGTAAAGAGAAGTGTTACGTGACAAGGGCTCGTACACAGTAACAAAGAAAAGTGTGAAACCCAACAAGCTTTGTATATTTTAGCAAAATAATTTATTTCCCTAGAAAACAAAAAAAAATTGGTAAATAAGACTTACAGTTTGTGAATATAACCCAAAATTTGATCCTAAGAATGAAAACACAAGTCCTATCACTAAACAGTTCTATTAGAATCCAGGTTCGAATCTCGACGACGTACAAATATCGAAGGTGATGACGTCAGATGTGGTCCAATGTACGAATATCAACAATTCCTCAATTGAATCACAGTTTTTGTTTCCGAATAATTCCAGAATAAATTTCCATGAATATCTTTCACAATTTTTTATAAGAAAGTCAACTTGTTGAGTTTCCAAGAGAATAAATTATTAAATCCCAAAAATCAGATGAAAAACAAACAATCTGGCAACAAATAAAAATAACAACTTGTTCCTTCAAGATGTTAAAATGACTCTGCCAAAAGAATATTAAGAATGCGTATTTAAACCCCAAATACATCATTTCAAGTCTTGCGAGACGGGTCATGTGATCTCTTACTACAAGAAAACTATCACGTATCCCAGTGTAACCCCACTTAAAAACCAATTACAAATAAACATTGCTTACACATGGTGATCACGCAAGGAAAGTATGGCCATAACACTGACCAATCATTTTAACTGCCTGTTTACATTTTTGCCAGCCCAAGACGAACTAGGTTAACTAAAAAATAGTTTCTCATGTAACACTTTTAGGTCTTAAATAAATAACATTTAGTAAAAGAAAATATCTAATTACTGAAAAAGAATTATGAATCCTTTCAATAATCATTACAATATAATGTAATGAAACAAAACTAAAATAAAAAGAATTTTAAAGCTAACACACAAGCAATTTAATTACATATATGTAACACTTCCCCCCGGGGGCCCCCGAGTGGCCGAGTGGTCTAAAGCGCTCTCCATTACGGATCACTGCCATCTCACCTCTGTCTGCGTGGGTTCGAGTCTAGGATTCGGCGAATGTGA
>JAECUM010032529.1:0-23041 GCA_016617855.1 Megalonaias nervosa | reverse complement strand
ACTTACTTGACTTTTCGCTCGTACAGACATTACCTATCCCTAGAAGATTTTACCTTTTTGAATATACCCAATTGTCATTTAGTGCATCTGTATTAAAAGACAATGGCCTGAGTAAAGGCAGTATGTCATACAAGCCTACGCTTTTTATTACAGTCAATGGCTACTTAACCGGTGATAAAAACTAATCGCCTACTCTCACAGGTGTGAACAACATCCGTGTCATCCGAGTTGATCTTGATCAAATCCCATTCACACACGTGTTCACAAGAGGACACCTGAAATGACCGTCCATCTTAACTATGTAATCATTTCCCCTTGGACATTTGATCAAATCCCATTCACACCCGCGTTCACAAGATGACACCTTAAATGACAGTCCATCTTACCCATGTAATCATTTCATCGTGCTATTCAATGTAGATCTCCAACAGATGTCAATCGGAAACATAAAGCCTTAAAAATCTCGCTAATATTTTAATTGGTTTTACTTTTCTACTTTTAAACATGGTATATATCTATAAACAAAATTATATAAACATAATTACGGATACATATACAATCAAACATACGATTATCCATTTAATCCAGTTGCTTTCATCAACAGGTAAAAACAATCTACGTTTTACTGTTTAAATAGATATTCACGAGTAATGTGAAAGGCGTGTTTTTTGAAAACGTTATGATTATTATCAAACTATTGTTTTTGTCATATTTGTAAGTGGTTTTAGATTTGTAATTCGATATTAATCTATTTACAACATAATTATTGCTGCAGCAACATTAGTATCCGTTTGTCTGACAAATGATTCAGTCTTATAAGAACGTACGTGCAGCACAAGTTACATTCGCTGCTAATATCGAGTTTCTTCACTTGCATGCCTCTGTGAATTGATGTAAATTCTGCAATTAGTAAAGTCATAAAATAATATTTGCTTGTTTCGAATGGATGGTATAATGTAAATTTGAGCATATAAGCAAAACTATACAAAAGTTTAGAATATATGTTATACACTAATTCTTAGCTTTGCTTCAATGTGTGAAAATCCACATGGCATTCTACTGACTAGGCTTTACACATGATCTGAAAAGGCACTTGGTATTGTAATGAGTAGGCTTTGCATATGGTCTGAAAAGGCACTTGGTGTTGTAATGAGTAGGCTTTGCATATGGTCTGAAAAGGCACTTGGTGTTGTAATGAGTAGGCTTTGCATATGGTCTGAAACGGCACTTGGTGTTGTAATGAGTAGGCTTTGCATGTGGTCTGAAAAGGCACTTGGTATTGTAATGAGTAGGCTTTGCATATGGTCTGAAACGGCACCTGGTGTTCTGTTGACTGAGCCTTATATACTATCTGAAAAGGTATCTAGTGTTGTAGTGACTAGGCCATTCACATGATCTTAAAAGGCTACCAGCTGTCGTGTTGACTAGGCCTTGCACATGATCTGAAAAAGGAGGATAGTGCTGTGTTGTCTAGTCCTTGTACATAATCTAAAAAGGCACCTAATCTTATATTGACTAGGTCTAACACGTGATCCGAAAATACACATGGTTTATACACATGGTTTATACACATGGTTTCGTGTTGAGTAGACCTTGCACATAATCTAAAAAGGCACCTAATTTTATATTGACTAGGTCTAACACGTGATCCGAAAATACACATAGTTTCGTGTTCACTAAACCTTGCACATTATCCAAAAAGGCATCCAAATTTTTATTGACTTTGTCTTGGACGCTGATCCGAAAATACACATTGTTTCTATTGAACTTGCACATGTTTCGTAAAGGTAAATGGTTATTATTGACCTTCACGTGACCGGAAAAGACACATGGGTTCGTGTTGACTAGGCCTTGCACATGATCCGAAAAGGAATAAACATTAAATTGTTTCAGCTGCAAGATATCAAATACATACTGGTTTCAACTGGAATATAAACGTATAACAGGTAATTTGTACAGCAGTAGTACTGATAAAATATATGCAGGCCATACATTAGTAAATGCGTACCTTGTCGGTTGAATTAAAGACCTAATATATAATTTTACGTTATACATGCAAGTGATTCTTTGAGAAAAATCGTATCACTGAATTGCGTGTTTGAAAGCATATATGTTTTCTTCACTTAAATGTTTTCTTTCCTCTTGAAATTTGTCTGACGAAATGAACACTACAATATTTTCATTTAACATTATTCACGTCTTTGTGCAAAACAAGCAAGATGAGAACATAAACACAATATCTGGAGACATTTTAAAATGCCATGCTTCAATTCTTTGCATTGAAATGAAAAAAGGTTGCATGTATCATTATCAATATGTCATGAATATTCACCATTACACAATAATAGTGTTAATTATGGAGAAGGCCGTTAATTAACATAAGACTAACATGATCTCATCGTGTTGATTATAGATAAGGACATTATTTGATGTGTGAACAATAGTTTTCATTGTGTTGATTATAGAGAAGGACATTACTTGATGTGTTGATTACAGAGAAGGACATTACTTGATGTAAGATCAATATGGTATCATTATGTTGATTATAGACGAGAACATTATTTGATGTAGGAATAACTTGGTACCATCGAAAGAAAACTTTAGATTCAATATTACATATGTCGTAACATTGGCGGTACGACCACAGTTTAACTTTAACAGCATTCCAGGTTCGACACGACCATTCCCTTTGATTTTAGCTGCATCTTAACCGTCCTCCGACATAATCATATGTCCAGGGTCATAACTAAAATACAGTTACACATTGTATGTGTCTTTCTTCTATGCCAGTCAATATGAAACATGGTGAAAGAAGTCGCTTTAACTGACATTTTGGTACCTTCAAAATTACACCTCCTCGGGTGAACCTCGAGAAGCAAGTAAAAAATTAAACATTAAACCCCACTCCTACCGCCAGGGGTTGGAGGGAACCGTAGCATGAGGAAGGCATTGCTTATATTCATGAATCCTCAATTTTCTGTCTGTCTATCTGTTTGTCTGTCTGTATGTATGTATGTATGTATGTATGTATGTATGTATGTATGTATGTATGTATGTGATTGAGTATGTTTATGGATGGATGGATGTAGGTTGGTAGGCTGGCAGGCAGGCAGGCATGTTTGACGTATGTATGTATGTATGTATGTATGTATGTTGGTGTTCGTCTATCTATAGATCTATATCAGTATGCAAACGTATGGACCTACCATCGATTTTTTCTTAAACTATCATATGACGGACACCTTACACTCTAATATGTATTGCAATTAAAAGTAAGGAAGAAGCACGTGCTTACAAACTCTACGTCAAAATATAACCAATACGTTTTGAGAAGCTTGAATTAAAATACAAATGATAATCAATGATAGTAGTTCGCGCACCTAAAGCAGAAAGATAAAACATACACCCTGAAGAGAAAACTATTTCAAGGTCATAAAAAGGTTAATGATTATAAATTAAAATGTTTGTTAAATCCATAAGACTTTACATGATTAGTTCTTAATCAGTAGTAAAACACGGCATTAAAATCTCATTGCGGGATTAAAGCCCCAATTCGATTATTAATTGACTTCGTTGAAGATATTTTCATTTGTGATAGTGTTCAAGACGTTCACACAAGTATTAATGCTGAAAAAACTTATTTACTGGACGCGTAATCGCTAGCTGATGAAGTGTACTTAACTACTCTCTTGTGGGTTTCAAGATGATTGTCAGGTACTATGTCTAATATTAATCTGCAATTATTTTACAGTCTTGAACATAACTGAGAACTCGACATAAGAAAGCTCTCTCTACTTCCCCTTAAGAGTCTTTTTCACGTGCTTTTCTCATTTTTCTTCCTCTATTCCGACAGCTAAATCGACAACATCGAAAAGTTTCGTAAGCAGAGAACTATTTCGTATGATTTATGGCGAAAAGACTCTCCCATGGGGGATAAGTTATTTTCGAATAGAAGAACATTTAGCGGAACCATTTTCATGAAGTTATCGCTAATTGGATAACGAGACTCATAGACGATATAAATAAACAAAACTTGTAGACGCATCTATAGATTTGATTTTAATTTTAAAAAAAACTATTGACGTGTGGATACGAAGGTGCAAATACTGAGGCAGAAAGGAGACAGCTCTAGTAACTATAACACCGTAACCGAATCGCATTCAAAGTGAGACACACAATAATCCGAATAACATATGATGTTACGGGAACTACGTTACATAAATAATTGACAGTCACACATTGAGGGTCATGTCCTGTTCCCCAAAATGATACTTATATTTTGGATCCACTGAAAATTATGCCGGAGCATACCGAATATTAGAGGTCAAAAATGGCTCCGCCCGAGGATGAAGACTTCACTTCGAAGTAGAGTTTACAAGAAATAAGATTTGCGTTATCTGTGGGTTTTGTTTCTTACAAGGCAAACGAAGACCAAGAAAAGCACTCGAAATTTCAAGAATTATCATTATTCTGTAAACATTTTTTTTATTATTATTTTGCATTGATTTAATCCAGCCTTTCTTCTGTGTGGGTATTCTAATTAATTTCTCAGCAAACTAAAACTGTTGGAAAGGGGTTAACTGATTTGATGATAAATGTAAATACTTTGGATACAAGCGAGTTCGTTAGAATATGACCTCTTGATGGATGACGTATAGATCTCCACTTGATGTAGGTCTGTTGTCATCTCATATTAACTGCCAGTGGGAAATAACTAGAGGAGTCTTAACATAATAGTATCCACATTTGACTTGTACGTCATATTATACGTCACACACATTTGACTTGTACGTCATACACATTTGACTTATCCGTCATCTAAATGACACGTCTGTGAACTCCACTGTACTTCAGTTAAGTAAGAGATTGTGTTTTTGTGTCACTAGCGTGTAAATGCTACTTCCAGAAAATTACTTTTTAAAAGAAAAATAACGTTGATTAATGATTTAAAATAAGCAGTTACAAAACCAAATAGCTATACCACAAACTAAATAACAAATTGACAAATTAAGAGCAAAGAAGCTCAATAAAAACCTAAACAATTTTGCCAAGATAATGATATTTCAAGCAGCTTTCACTTAGGGTAAAATAGAAATATTCCATGTCAATAATTTCCAATGCAATCCTTTATATGCCAGAGAAAGGTGGTTCCAAGAATTGCAAAAACTTCCTCATTATATGGATTAGATCAAAATTTTAGTCGCATGCGTTCAATCATCGAATCAGATACTTCTAATCATAATATATTATGACGATTGCTGTTCTGTATATATAGCTCGATATCCGGGAATAACTGTGGTGGTACTGTGACTTTTACAAATTTGTTGAAATTTCAAACTTGTGTTTCTAACCTTTATATATATATATATATATATATATATATATATATATATATATATATATATATATATATATATATATATATATATATATATATATATATAATCCGGAGATCATAACACAACTGCTTGACTAAAACTCAAAATTCTAAACTCGGATTAGACATTAGCCAATGAGATTTCAACTCATTAAGACAGCTAAGTCTGAGAATGTACATGGTTGATAACAACAGAGCACTTGCCTACTGACCCTGAGAAACGTGCGAATTAGTGAGGGAATGCATATTTAATAAGATCTAGTGTCAACTGTTAAAATTTGTAAACATTAGGCCATGACATTACCAACATACCTTTCCAAAGGAGTGATAATTTCAGCGTGACTATTTAGTAGATTACTTTTCTTGTAGTGATCGATTGCGATCCATGAGTATAGAGTATGAGAATCCAGTTGACTGGCAGATTATTAAAAATCTGACAGTCTGTCCGCAAGATAATTTTCAGAAGATGTATGCTTATTTACCGATATTACGATACTATGACTGAACGTATAACACTATTGATTACGAGAAGTTAGGGGCTTTAGTTGCATGACACGATAGTATTGACAGTTCCAGTGCGTGCAAACACAGCAAACTGATTGCTACCAAGTTAGTCAAGGAATTTCCAATTACTTAAATGCTGTCGAAATGTACTAGCAATCCACCCAGTATGTGATATATATATATATATATATATATATATATATATATATATATATATATATATATATATATATATAATGAATAAGTAGAGATAAACAGTTTTATTAATATTTTTATTATCTATTAAGCACATTTAAAAAAAAATAATGTATTATACCTTGAGATATTATTGACCAATGTTCAGTATTTTATCAGAACTAAAATTATATAATAAAAAATTATGATGTACATAATACTTATAATCATAAAATAAATAAGTATTTTATAAATAATTAATCATAATATATTCAGAATTAATTTTAAAATGCCCTTTCATTTTTAAAGAATTTATAAACTTATTTTTATGATATTAGTTTATACTTTCACTAGTTAAATTGTTCAGTAAATTAAAATAATATAAAAATATTCTTAACTAATTGTAAATAGGGGACATAATTTAAAAAAAATTTGATTAATGAATGTCGTATAGTGTTTTGGAATTTAGACCTTTTGGATATACCGTATTAAGACGGTGAATCCAATAGGTTTCCTTTAGCAGACGTTCCATCTCAAAATCAGCTATAACAATAGGTTGACAGGAGAAATCTTGCAAAGTATGGGAACTCTTGTTAAAATGTGCGGCAACATGAGATGAAAATGATTGATCGATATAATTTTTTATGTCTGGTCTATGTTGGTTCATACGTTTAGATATTTGTTGACTGGTTTGTCCAATATATTGGATGCTACATTTTTTGCATGTGATCAAATAAACAACATTTGATGTTGCACAATTAGTATCACAACGCATATTAAAAGTTTCTTTCATATTATTACTATTGAAAGAAGTATTTTCATTAATAAAAGAACAGTGCGAACATCTAGGTCTATTACATTTAGTTGATGATCCCTTTTTATATAATTTTTTTTCTAGTTTAGAATTAATTAGGAAATCTTTAAGATTTTTAGGCCTTTTATAAGCAAGTGTGGGTTTGCTTTCGTGTAACGATTTAACACTTGCTTTACATGATAATTTTAATAAATCCCAATATTTATTGATAATCTTACCTATATTAGGCAAACTTGGATTATATTCAATAACAAAAGGAATGAATCTTCATTTCTATTTTTGATTTTATATTGTAACGATTCAAGTTGCGTAAGAGAAGATATATATAGAGATATATGTATCTTTACGATCCAGTTTTATGTATTTTTACGTATTAAAATGTCATTAATCTGTGCTGTATATGCATATTTCCATGTCAACTATTCGTTAAAGAATAACACGGGTTAAAAATGTAAGTATGACATCATCTTGTTTATTTCATGTTGTTTATATTATTGATCACTTAGAAACAGAATATATTTAATGACGTAAGCAATGATATTGAATTCAGTTTGAATTCAGTCTGATGAAGCAATAAAGCGAAACCGGTCACACACTCTACGTGATGGTTTTGTTTATTTTATAATATATATAGAGAGAAAGAGAGTATATATATATATATATATATATATATATATATATATATATATATATATATATATATATATATATATATATATATATATATATATATATATATATATATATATATATTAATAATGATAATGTTATCTTCTCCACCTTTAATTCTATCTTAAGCATGACTGGACCAAGGAAAAATAGTTTGTTCCCGTAAACTTATACTTTCTCTCCAGTATTTTCAACAATGCAATGATCATTATGATTAATAAGGAGACTATCAATTATATAAAAATGGAATTAATGAAACAAAGTTTTATAGTGATAAATATAAACGATTACTAATTATATTAAAATGGATTCGATGAGGACTAATTATATGAATACGGATTTCACAAAATAAAGTTGCATGATGATGAACAACACGAACTCAAATTATATATAACGGAGTAGATGAGCTCAAATTATGCAAAGATGGAATTGTCGAGACAGAGTTTTACAATGATCGTTAAAAGAATACTAATTATAAAAATGAAACTGAGGAGACGAAGCTGTATAATGTTCAAAAGTAAGAAGACAAACTATATAAAATGAAGTTCACGAGATTAAGAAGGAGAATACCAATTATATAAAAATAGAGTTGACGTGACAAAGTCGCAAAATGATCAGTAAGGTAAATACTAATTATAAGAAAAGAATTAACGTTACAAAGTTGTACAGTGATAACAAAGAAGAATACTAATTATATAAAATGGATTTAACGTCACAAAGTTGCACAATGATCACTAAGAACAATACTAATTATATAATGGTGGAGTTAGCGAAACAACTTTGTACGAAGATCAATAAGAAGAATATCATTTATGTAAAAATAGAGCTGGACGGTGTACAATGGTCAATAAGAATAATACCAATTATGAAAAAATAAAGTTGTACGGTGTACAATGGTCAGTAAGAACAATATCGATCATACCAATTATATGATAAAGAGAGTTGACATGACAATATTGTACAATGGTCAATAATAATTGTGCAAAGTTGTACAACGATCAACACAAAGAATACGAATGATACAACAATGGTGATCACAAGACACTGTTGTACAATGGTCAATAGGAAGAATATCAATGATATAAAAATGGAGCTGACGTCATAAACTTTTAAAATAATCAAAAAGAATACCAATTATATAAAAATGGAATTGGCAAGAAAAAGTTGTATAACGGTCACTAAAAGGAATAGAAATTATAGAAAAATGGAGTTTACAAAACCAATTTGTACAAAGGTCAATAAGAAGAGTGCCAACGATATAAAATAGAATTGGCGAGACAAATTTCTACTATGATAAATAAGAAGAATATTAGTTATACGAAATGTTGACGAGACACATTTGTTAAATAATCAGCAAGAAAAATACCAGTTTTATGAAAATGGAGTTGGCAAGACAAAAGTTGTCAATGATCAATAAGAAGAATATGTTTTATATAACATGCTTTGACGAGACAAAATTACATATTCATCAAGAAAAGAATATAAATTATACAAAAATCGAGTTCAGTTGATCATTTGCAAAGTTATCTATAAGAAGAATGCTAATTGAAACAAAATATAGCTGAAGTGGCAAACTTGTACAGTGATTAATAAAAAGAATACCTATTATATAAGAAACAAATTGACGTGATAAACTAGTACAGTGATCTATAAGAAGAATGCTACAAAAAATGTACAGTGATCAATAAAAAACAATACCAATTATATAAAAATAAAAAAACTCGTGCAATGATCAGTAAGAAGAATACAAATTATATAAAAACGAAGTTGAGATGATTGAACCGTACAATGATCAGTAGGAAGAATACAAATTATATAATAACGAAGTTGAGATGATAGAGCTGTAAATTTGATCAGTAAGAAGAATACAAATTATATAATAACGAAGTTGAGATGATAGAGCTGTACAATGATCAGTAAGAAGAATGCAAATTATATAATAACGAAGTTGAGATGATAGAGCTGTACAATGATCAGTAGGAAGAATGCAAATTACATAATAACGAAGTTGAGATGATAGAGCTGTACAATGATCAGTAAGAAGAATGCAAATTATATAATAATGAAGTTGAGATGATAGAGCTGTACAATGATCAGTAAGAAGAATGCAAATTATATTAAAACGAAGTTGAGATGATAGAGCTGTACAATGATCAGTGAGAAGAATGCAAATTATATTAAAACGAAGTTGAGATGATAGAGCTGTACAATGATCAGTAAGAAGAATACAAATTATATTAAAACGAAGTTGAGATGATAGAGCTGTGCAATGATCAGTGAGAAGAATACAAATTATATTAAAACGAAGTTGAGATGATAGAGCTGTACAATGATCAGTAGGAAGAATACAAATTATATAATAACGAAGTTGAGATGATAGAGCTGTACAATGATCAATAAGAAGAATGCCAATTATGGCAAAATGAAGCTAAAGAAACCAATTTAAAGGTTTGTAAATCAAATAAAAGTGGTGTTAAAGAGATAAAGTTGTACAACGGTTAATAAGAAGAATACTACTTATGTATTAACATGGAGTTGACGCAATAAAGTTACTAGGTGCTCATTAGGAAGAATATTATTGAGCAAGATATCTTTTCTAGATATCTGAAAGCAGAAAGTTTTATATAAAATACCAGGTCCTTCCAGAAAATTAAATTTTGTTGGTCCATAATATTATCATTACGATATACCATGGTACGTATCACGGTATCTTCAGAAATACAGCGGTATACCGCGGTACAAACCTTTTCGTGGTACCCAACTTAACGCAAAAACAAAGAACGGCTCAACCAAACGAAAAAAACAACAACATGCAAATACATTCAAAAGGGATGGTTTTGGGTGAGTAAAGTCGCTGTCACAGAAGCAGCAAGACTGATCTTATAACATGAAACCACTAAATGTCTTTGATTTGCAACGAATATCAAATTTTGAAATTCAAAACATAAACTTTTAATTCATTTACTATTTTACCAAATTAGCATAGACTTTTAAAATGCCTCGCGAGAGGAGTGTGTTGCAGCGTTTTAACTATTTTTTTTTATACGCCTTATTACCATATCATCATTACTGAAGAAAAACACTTTCTGAATTAGATATTTAAATATAAGGTTCTAGTGATTACTGTGCAAACCAAGTCATTAACTTGCAAAATAACAGAGAAATTATTTTGAAAAAAATTAAACATGGCATTTTTGGTTACTATCCATTACTTGGGTTCACTGAGATTTAATATTCGTAGTTTTGTAGCAACCACGAAGTCCACGACCAAACGAAATAAAGTGAACTCGCTGTTTATCTGCGATACCCAGAACACACACACACACACACACACACACACACACACACACACACACACACACACACACACACACACACACACACACACACACACACACACACACACACACACACACACACACACACACACACACACACACACTATGAAACACCCACGACCGTAGGCAAGAAAGGTACCTGTTTCAATCGTGTTCCAGGTTCCATCTCTAGTGATTCCAATGCAGACTGTATTGGCGTGGAGTAATTCAAGCGAGGTTTCATTTAAAGTGATTCTTAATTCCAAGTCATCAAGTGGTTTGAATGGAAGTAATGATCGACCCATTGTAAAAGAAAACAAAATTCGAGAACAGATTACCGGTGAATGGTGATCCCCTATTTAATTCTCAGATATGGATACTTCCTTCATTTTTCTGTCCAAAACAAGCATTATTCATTTAACGATTTAGTATTATATGTGTCCTTTTTTATGTGTTTTATATGCAGTGCCGTTGAAAGTACCATAGTCTATTTTATGATTGTTTTTAAGTATGAACTATTTTATTGTTGTATGCAAATTATGATTTGTCTTGTGTCATGTATAATCGTATTCCTCCGACATATTAAACGGTGTGTTCGATAGCAAATACTATTTTCGTTTATATTATGCCAGCTGCCCCTTGTTTAATCATTAAAAAAAAATGAATTACAAGATAAAACAAAAGAAAAAGAAAGAAGATTCGACCAGATATCGGAATGTGTTGTATCCAGAATATGCAAATTTCAGTTTTAAACCCTCACCCCTAACCCCCAAAATCTCAATTTCTCTTTCCCAAAAATTATTTTATAAAGCAGCAAAATATTGGACAAAATTACCAAAATAAGTTGAAGCTCATTTTTTTGTTACTGAATTACTTTTTTCAAATTTATTTACCAGCGCTTAATGTCATAGACTTTAAATATATGCACATCAGTTCTTCGTATCGTTTTATATATAAATAAATAAATATATAAATATATATACACCGCATTTATGTCATAGTATGGATGTTAAATGTGTGTGTGTGTGTGTGTGTGTGTGTGTGTGTGTGTGTGTGTGTGTGTGTGTGTGTGTGTGTGTGTGTGTGTGTGTGTGTGTGTGTGTGTTGGGGGTGGGTGGGTTGTTATAAACGTTTAGCGTCGGGAAGACCGCAAGACATGTCTTCAAATTTACATAAAAAATATATAGGTTAAAAATACGTTTCACGTGGCGATAATTGTTTCCAAGAACATACTATGGAGAGTTTCTAGTGGCTATATTGTTGTACGGCTTAGTGAAAATTTATCACGCCTGACTTCCGACGATGATAGATCTTATCAGTGAAAATACCAGTCGTCCTCGTAGTAGTTGGAAAACTTGTTGAACCCCGCCTTCAGGAATTTTTTGTTTTCAATGAATATTTCTGGCTGAAATTTCTCGAATCGACTCGCGAAAGGGGATTGGGGAAAAATGGTCTGGTCTGTTTCAGTATGGCTAATTTACCCCTACATGGGGTTTGTTATGTCATGTATAGCATATCATGACATGAAAAATGGCTAAAACCACAAGACAAAAAACAATAACAACAACAAGTAAAAAACTACGGGTATTGCTTGTGTGGGGTGGGGGTTGAAGGAGGCGGTATATCTGTAGCATGGAATCCACCCTATATACAAAGCGTGGTTTAAATGTTAACTTAAAGAAATAAATAAACTCACCTCTATTCACAGAAGAATGTGGATATAAACAGGTCTCCAGACTGACAGAAGTTTATCCAACCACTGCATATTATGCGGTAAATATGTGATGCAATTCCGAGTCAAAATGAAATTATTTGCATATTCTGCAGTTCCAAATCAAACACTGCAAATATCCGGTCACAAATACATTACAGTAAATCTGGGAATTTCTGCATCCAGTAAACCTTCTTTCACATGAATATCGCAATATCATTGTAACATTTAGTTGTGAAAGTGACACGTTAAGGGTACGTAAACATGGATGTCACCTGTGCAGGTAGTACATCAAACAATGCGACATCACACACATTCGACATTCTGTATTGAAAAATGATTTTGTCTGTGTAAATTGTTCTGTTTGTTCGGGAGGGCGCTTGTTCTTTGATTTATAGTTTGTAAGAAAAAAATAATCTACTGTTAAACGTTAATACTAGTTCAACTTTGGTTAGGACTATTTATTACGCGCAACATATAAAAGGTGCAACGTCTTCCAGAATGAACGAAATTAATCGTTCTTCTTTCCATCTAAATAATTTCCACTAAAATAAAAAAAAAAACTATGTGATAAAAACAATCTCAAATGGGTAATGATTTAATATTAAATTTATGAAACTCGTAGTATAATGTCATAGGCTCACAAAAGCTGGACATTATTCAACGAGTTTCATAAATTCAATATTAAATCATTACCCGTCTGAGATCCTCTATATCCGCATTAAACGTCTGACCTCTATCAGTCCGCTTCGGTTTCACTGAAGCTCACAAAACTGCCTCCCTCACATCGACATTACTAAACATTTTTGACTGGTTAAACATTAAACAGGCATTAAGGCTTAAAATACAGTCATAATACATCCATTTTCCTGAAATTAGTATTGTTGTATCTCAAAAAAAAAAAATGTGAAGATATCCTTAAATGTGGGAATTCCAGAACTCAGTCTCCAAGAATAAAAAACCGCTAAATACGCAATTTTAAAAGTAAAGAGTTATTTTTAATCCTTTGTATTGTTTCTACCTCACATAAATATCTCAGTAATGTCAGAAATAGTAAGAGCGAAATGATTCAAAACTTAATTGGCTGAAAATAATTGAAGTATGTTATACAAAGTGAAGCCATTACAGCTTCTTTGTGATTAAACACCTCGAATCAAGAGAGGTTTGCTCTAAAGTTATCAAAGATCAATCATTCGAAATTCGCAATTAAATTTAGAACAATATTTTGTGTCTGTATCAGGTTTACCGAAACAGATACCTCATGATGCTGCGATTCAGTCGTACTATCAGTATGTTCTCGCGAAATCGAGCGGAAATATATAGTCAACGTAACAGTTCAATCCCTGGTTTCAATTATATCCCATGATTCATCAAACCCAACCCAAAACTTAATATTTTAAGTCTTGATGATCGATTTAGACCTGAAATTGACACTTCTAGTCACGATGTCAACTGAACCATGCAAGCTATATACTTTATATTCATTGTTATGTTTGGACCTGGTAAAGATTTTGAGATTTTGATACCATCTGTCTTGAACCTTTCTGTCACTTTCCACTGAACATCGCAAATGATGAAAACGCGTACCGATTGGTCGATCAGATAGTGGATATGCAGACTCCAAGGTTCAGTTGTTTTTTGTTGTTGTTGTTTTGTTTTTTTTTTTGAACTAATTACGTCCATTAATGCATTAAACGATTGCAGACGACATGCAATCATTTACTTACCTCCAAAACTGAAGAGCTTCACAACGTTCAAAAACTAAGCACCTTTGAAACTGAAGATTTGACAACAGAATCGCTCCAGTGATTATGGGCAATTGTACGTGTTGCAAAAACACGTTAACAAACTTTTATGAAGAGATCTGCTATGTTCAAATTACAGTCACGATATATATTAGATTAAACTTAGTAAGTCTTCACAGCGAAACTTAACATTCATAAGTATCCGCCAAGCTGGTCGGAGTAGAGACAATATACAACATTGTAAATCGACAGATAACAGAAGCACTTACTTAGCGGCGATGATGCAGATGTGTACTTTTGTCTAACGCTCCAACATGTCACTGTGTCTTTTAGGATCTGCCTGAAAAATCCAATTTTTACAAAGAATTATCTGTGATAATAATGAACAAGAAAATCCTGTAAGATTTTCTAGTATAAATGAAAACTAACTTTCAGCAGAAGACACTTCTCAAACGTCAGTCAGTATTGCTCTCTCACTTCGATATTTTTGTTTCTAGCTTGATATCGAAGTCCGCTTTTTTAAAAAAAATCTTTCAACTATTTGCATGTGTTCTTTTCTCTCGCCCCCCCCTCCCCCACATAATGGATCATTGGCTGCTACACACAGTATACTCGGAGAATTTGACGTGAAGTGCATGCTGTGTTACATCTTATTATGCCACCAAAGTCATTACAGCAAAAGAAGGTAAATAAGGAGGACAACGACGAAACTGCGACGTTATTAACAACTATACTCTTCAAGCCCAACTTCGCAATCACCACTAATGCTGCTACTACTGCTGCTGCTATTAGTGTTCTTAGTACAGTACAGACTATTACAACACTACCATTACTACACTACTGCTTCTTATACTACCACCACTAATACTGCGAAAGCAATGTGTGGGAACAAGTTAAAGAACCAACTGTTTTTGGAAAACGCTATATTTTTGTCTTTCTGTTCGTATTGTGGAGTATAATTTTGTATCTATGGCAACACTTATTAAATCAGACAATTTGATTGTCATATTGACTGCACCTTCTTTTGCATCAATGTTATGCTTATTTGTTACAAAAATGTATAATACGAAATAAAAATGTGTAATTTTAAATACTCAAAATATCATTTTTTTAATGTGAAGTGTCAAATTAGAAAGATTTTATCAGTATAATCTGCTTTTATGTTTCAAAGAATTAATTTCTTTCTTTTCATTCTTTTTGGATGGGATGGGAAGGTGGTTAATGTTTTTGTGTTGAGTTATACTTTTAAATATGTTTGTCCTTGATTAATAAGAAATAACATATTTTATGTGAAAAAATACAGAATCAAACAGTTCATGCAGACGTCCAAGCTTTCTTTCGAACTTTTTGAAGACGTCTTCTGGGTTATATCATATAAGATTCTTCTAAAACACCATATCCTGGGTTATATCATATGAAATTCTTCAAAAATACCATATCCTCAGTTACTGCAACCTCTTCTTTTTCTCCTTTATCTTCTCTTCTTTGTGTGCTCTGTTCCTCCTGGATATTGCTATCAAAATACTCGAGAGAATGCGTATATAAAATTGTCTCGCAACGAAAGTAGTTTTGGGTCACTATTAAAAGACATTAATTAATCTACTTAAACGTATGTTAAAATTTGGTTTCAAGTGGGACTGGATCTTTTGATGTGAGCTAATGTATATATCCATGAACTCACAGGAGCCTACCTCAGATTTTGGCAGCTTTCAAGCAACAATGTATGCATAATGAAGACAATTTTTGGCAACTAGTAGCATTGCTTTTAGATTTTTATTATTTAGGACCATGACTAATGGAGAACACAAGTTCCGAAAATTGAAGGGAAAACATGTATTGCAAAGGATGATAACCTTTTAAATGAACAAGACATCTCGTCGTGATCACTGAAATAACGTTAAATAGCATTGTTAACTGAACCAAGTGTTCACTAGACTGTGTTTACATGTAGTAGCTTTGATCTATCAAATATCCTTCCGCTAGATGACAGACATAAACGTACAATAAATTATGCATTGTGTTTTGGAAATAGTATTAATGCACTTTAGTTAGGTACAACTTCTATGGAAATTCTGAAAACTGCTTCAAATATGTCGCAACATAAAGCAATTGTAATTTCAGTAGGGATCGTTTTTTTATTTCGAAAGAAGCTGCGTCGTGTAATTGCATCGTTATAAAGTGTATCTTTGCATTGTGTAGTTGCTTCGTTATAAAGAATATCTTTGCATTGTGTAATTGATTCGTTATAAAGGATATCTTTGCATTGTGTAATTGCTTCGTTTTAAAGGATATCTTTGCAATTCCAATTCCGTTGCTAAGCCAAACGAATGTGTCTCTACGCATGAATACCTACATTCATAACTGTCTTCAATCCTTACTTGGGAATGATCGTTTAGTCGACAGTGAGCGTGCGTGTGTGTGTGTGTGTGTGTGTGTGTGTGTGTGTGTGTGTGTAGGGGAGGAGGTGTAACCAAGTGCATGCATGCAAAGCAATTTGTTTTCTAACTGAATGATTTTGATCCAGTGTTCCATAAGGATGCATTATAATTCTCTGTCCAGTAGGATTATATATATATATATATATATATATATATATATATATATATATATATATATATATATATATATATATATATATATATATATATATATATATATATATATATATATATATATATATCCTTCTCTTCTTTTGTATTTTCTCTTCTTCGTGTGTTCTGTTCTCCTTAATATTGCTGTCAAAGTACTCGAGAGAAATTGCATATAAAATTGTCTATATTTATACTTTTTTTTAATGAAGTAGTAGCATTAGCTCTTCTTTTTCTTATTTCTTTTTACTAAATATTGTACACTTCTGATATAAGCTCAAAAAAGAGTTTGGTACATGGAGTAAGGAAAGAGCGACTTATTTCAGATACCTGTCTTCTTGTTTCTCCAAGAATATAAATTTATAATTTTTTTTTTAAAAAATCAACCCCATTCCCTCCGCTACCATTTGATTTGTGACATGTGCACAAAATAAAATATTTCCTTTAAGCTATCAGTTATCAGGTTGTTGAACATTTTTCTCGCCACACATATGTATAATGAATGAACCCGTGCAAATTATGTAGATCATTGTAAAGCAGCCCAAGTTTGTCCAAACAAGGGTTATTATATGCTGTTTATCTCGTGTTTGCATTTGTCATGTAATGATACATAATGACTTTTCGGGCTTCAATCGGAAACATTGATTTAACATTAAAGACCAATTGGACCACTCGGAATCATCGGTTATCAAGCGAAGATCTCGTTTCGTTTGACGTCACCGGAAACAGAAGTGTCATTGTTAAGCACCCATTGTTTCCTACGGAAGATCAGCTACTTGTGAAATAGCTATTATTGTTTACAGCTAGTCACGCGTATCTTGGCATTGACACTGTTTTCTACTTGCATGTTATACAGATACCTATGTATGCATCGTCTTCACCATCACCACATCCAGCACAAGCACAAACATATGTTGATTTCAAAATAGTCTATGCTTATTAAAGAGCAGAAAGGAGAATCTTTGATTGGTTAATCATGCGACCAATCGCCAAGCGACTTCGACCAACCAACTATAATTTTAACCGCAGATGCGATATCAGGGTAATGCTTTGATTAACATCGTCCTAAAGAACGTAAAAGGAACATGATTGCTCATGACTACTACAATTACAGCCACTATTAATATCATCACTTCCAACACCGCATGCATATATATATATATATATATATATATATATATATATATATATATATATATATATATATATATATATATATATATAGTATGTACGCTGTATCAATGATATACCACGAGATGTATAAATTTTTCATTAAAAGGAAACGAAGCTTGCTGAGTTTCCTTTTAATGAAAAATTCATACAACGAGTGGTATATCATTGATATAGCGTACATACTGTACATATATTTTATTTATATCACATACAAATACATATATTTGCCCTTTGAACGCAAACTAAAGCATGGATATGTACTTTAAATAAGGGAAGTCATCTATTTTACATTAATAATGCGCAACATCCTTCAAGTTATCACAACGACCGCTACACTACTAATACCTACACAATTTTTACTACTACTACTACTACTGCTGCTACACTACACTACTCACTGCTGTCTACCTTATGCTGTAGCTATTACTAGTGCTGATTGTTAATGTTATTATTATTATTATTATTATTATTATTATTATTATTATTATTGTTGTTGTTGTTGTTGTTGTTGTTATTATTATTGTTGTTGTTGTTGTTGTTATTATTATTATTATTAGTAGTAGTAGTAGTAGTATTAGTAGTATTGCTGCTACTGCTTAGACATATTATTTTGGCATGAATGCGTAAATATATCAGTGAAACATCTTATATTGACAGCATTTCCCTGATATTTATCATAAATTAAAAGAGTCATGATATTTAATCTTAATTTTATTTTAATATGTCTGTTTTTGTTTTAAACAGTAAGCAAATATCTTTTCTAAAGAGCTTTGTTAAATATTAGTTGAGCTTTCTAAAACAAATCTCATTCGTCATCAGATTAGAGTGGTAATGGTGTCTTAACGCAATATAAACTAGCATCAACTTTCATTACATAAAGAAAATTTCATGAAACTGTTTGAAAAATGTAATGACTGCTTGAAATTGTACAAAACACAAAAAGAGTCACAGTCAGCTAGGTTTCAGACCATCAGCAAAGAGTGTTCAAAAAGCTTACAGTTTGTCTTTGAAATTCCGCAGACAGAGCCAGAAGAAGTAAGAGTGTTCAAAAAGCTTACAGTCTGTCTTTGAAATTCCGCAGACAGAGCCAGAAGAAGTCAGAATGTTCAAAAAGCTTACAGTTTGTCTTTGAAATTCCGCAGACAGAGCCAGAAGAAGTCAGAATGTTCAAAAAGCTTACAGTTTGTCTTTGAAATTCCGCAGACAGAGCCAGAAGAAGTAAGAATGTTCAAAAAGCTTACAGTTTGTCTTTGAAATTCCGCAGACAGAGCCAGAAGAAGTAGCCTAGCTGCTTTAATGCACCCAACAGTCATAAAGAAACATATACCGTTCTAACGTATATGCTGTCTCCTTTTACACAATGCCTATTGCTGTTCCGTCATGGTCACGTAGCCATGGAAACAAGCGTAAACAATATAACATCTTATAACATTTTATTAATCTTGAGTTTAATTATGTCCTTACAATCAAATGAATCCATGCTGAAATTTTGTTTAAAGAAGCAGCCTTCCAGGGCTTGGAAAAAATACAAATATCTAACTGGTTATTCCATTACGTTTACCGAAATGAACTGTGTTATGTGTTTGCCTAATCTGTAAATAGCATGTCATACAAATGTATCTCATTTTCTTGTGGTTACTGAACTTCTTAACCTTCAGCTTAATTTGTCAATAATTTACTTGTGAAGTTATTGAAAGCAGCTTTTTAAGTTTCATTAACTTCCAAACGGTTTTATGTTGTTTTTCTGACGCTCTTTTTGTACTGTCTGTTTCGTTTATATTAAACAGAACTAATACATTGGACACTGAAATCTGTCATGTAGAACTTTTCGTTTTACATCATCTGGAATTTGCTTATAGGAACTTACATGAATACTGATTTCAAATGAAATTTATGAAACGGGTGAAATAATTTTTATCTTTCACACGCCTTGGCGAAATTACGATATAAATTATTTGATGAATTTTGAAAAATTTCATTGGATATAAATCATATAATCCCACTTCGCATTGCGAAAATTACTCATTTCATATCAATGTAAACAGCTGGTCTCACTGTTAAAGTAGTCTTGGTTCCTTCTAGAAGTTGGGCACAATTCTGTGCCAGTGTTAAAGTAGTCTTAGTTTTCCTTCTAGAAGATCGGATAAAATTCTGTGCCTGGCAAAGTTTGCCATGCACCGTTTTTATTACACAAGTTTATGCCTTCAAACGCACAAATGAGATCCTCTGGTGTTTCTTCACCTTCGGTATATCATAATATACGGTTACTATATGTGAATTTTGTCACCCCATCGATGATCTTACGACAAAGCAAGATCTTCATTAGTACCGCAAAATGAATAAACAAACTATTATTGAAGATTTAATCCATTTAGAGTTTTAAATATGCCTTTCTTATAGATGTCAAACAGTGCAAACGTTGTATCAGAACCTGTTAAATATGCGCAATAGATGTTAAAATATAACAACTTGTATTAACTAGCATATGATACGAACACTATGTAGCAAAGCAGGTCGCTCCTAATGGTCACCGTTCCAGTTTATATTCGTGATTCATTTCTCTCATAAATCTTCGATATATAATATACTGCGTGCACAACAGGATCTGCACGTTTTGATCCAGATGCAAATAATATTTATCGAATGACAGTTTTACTTTGATTACTCGTAAGGTCTGTTTATTTGACCTGCGTTAAATATTTTGACAGCTTCAAACTTTGTCGAATCTCCATTACATTTTGTTTTTCTTTCCTAGAAGTAATCTAGATTTTTAAGGCATTCTTAGGACCAAAATGCTAAAGAACTCAGAAACTGGATTAACTTCTCTTTGCATGCAACTTAGTAACCTTTTGTTAGTACGGAACCGCACGACCACCTATAACAACCTTGCGTCGAACCCTTAAAAGTTTACTTTACGCTCTCCTCACTGCCTCTTTACAAAATCCATTTAACATATCGATCAAATCCTTCAACACTCTTTCAACAAAGTTAAACTCATTCATCGGATTCTTCGTATAATCACCGGTAAGAACATCAAAAAGGTGTATTTCTTTCATCTGCCGATGTTACAACCATTGCATCACTTATACAAACTAATTCAGCAATGTTCATGTCCGGAAGTTTAGAATATCTTCGCGCATACTCCTGCCGATTGTGACCTTAGTATACTCTTGCTTTCCTATTTGCACCATTATAAAGGAAAGAGCGGCTGCCACATTTTGACGTGATGGCTTAGTGCAGTCTTAATGATTATTTCATCTCCCCTTTCTGCAAGAATTGTTGAATGACAGACCTAAAAATAATAGTGAATTTCTATTCAGAAACTAACTGGTGTCCACATAAAACCTAATCTCCGTCCGATCATTTGCTTTACAATATTTCAGGGCCTGCAAGTGTACATCTGTATTTGTTGGCTAGTAATTCTGAGTGCGGGTCGACATGAAAGAAGGGGACCCGTTATTTTCTCTTGCACGAGCAAAATCAAAGCGCTCACGATTCGCAGTAGAGTCTTCAATGTTCCCACGTCTGAGTACACACTATTCAGTCTTCCTGGCTTCTATCTAATCGCACAATGGCCTGTAGCAAACGCATTTTGATCCCCTGCAGTTGGCTTAACACAACAAGGAAATACAACGATGATCCGTGGAAATAGTTTGCGGAAATGTTTTAAAAAAAACGACAGAAACATATTGCTTAGGAAGCACTCCTTCACACACACATACACGACCATAAATAAAACCTTTGAAAATATTTATTTATCATATATTAAGTGCCTCTCGTTTAGAGGGTAAACCGAATTCGCATTTTTTTTAAACACACGTAACACTGTTACAAAACAGACAGGCTAACACTGACATCGTTCAATATTTTTGTTCGAGTTATCTTATACTTCACTGTTCCGAAACATATCTTCCAACTTATTATACAATTATTCGAAAGACAGCTCCAGATGAAAACAGCTTCAACATCGAGATAAAAAAATTCTCAAAACTGACATATAATTCGAGGGGTTGAGAAGCTGATGACAGTTTAATCCAGGGGTCACAAACTCAAACTATCCTGAGGGCAGCAAGAGGGCATTTTCGATGGCCCAAGGGCCGTACCACCATTTTTTTAAACTTTTTTTTATCTCTCATGACACCTTGTCACGCCAATCATTTTGCGTGCCACAGGATACGGATCGGGTGTTTGAGACCTCGGGTTTAATCTAAGGTTATATATGAAGGGTGTTTATCTCAAACAGATCAATTAAATTTTGTATTTGTATCTAATATTTTTTATTTTTATTCTTACTTTCTCTCTTCTATGATAACTGTCTTTATTCTTTCTTCTCCAGATACCTAAATATAAGCTTCAACTGCATTGTATTTAAAAAAATGAGTCTGATCCTTAACCCTTGAATTCAGTCGTGACCAGGAGACATGCACTCACCTAAGCAGGTGTGACAGACTGGGTAAGTGAATTGACGCATTTGTAACCATCTAAAAAAAACCAAAAACTCCTTTCTCTTTTATTTTTCTTCCTTGTCCTAAAAAGACGACCTTTGCTGTTGTACCGAATGGTAACAAGGAAGAGTTAGTACCACAGATCAAACGAAATGACTCAGTAGTTTATCACAGAAGCACCGATAGCACTATTGCGCAATCTATGTGTTCAGCAAGTACATTTTACTCTCTCTCTCTCTCTCTCTCTCTCTCTCTCTCTCTCTCTCTCTCCAAATAACAGATTAACTGAAAAGATCAGTCATAATCGTGGGATTGATTTATAGACATTTACGCTTCATAAATTTACTTCTATACAAATTAGCTGGTACATTTCAAAACCACGAAATTAATCTGACCTTTCCTTTCCATGATAAAGATAGACAAAAGATTTTGGACAGATTCTTTTCCGCATAAATGCAATAATTCTCTGCAGTATATTCAGCTGCAGTTACATAAACCATTATATATATATATATATATATATA